>JAJMBV010000010.1:0-292351 GCA_030585085.1 Petasospora xishuangbannaensis | reverse complement strand
TTTCTTGGTAGTTATCGGTACATATTAGGTAATATGTTACTTAATCACTTCAAATATTACAATAACTCATTTCTCACAAACACGAAAAAGCTTCTATGGCCAAGTTGGTAAGGCGCTACACTAGTAATGTAGCGATCCTGAGTTCGAATCTCAGTGGAAGCATTTTTTTGCTTTTTGTTATCTGTAGTAGTAATAGCTACAGATAACATAATGCAATAGCGACTATAAAATCGAACCTAAGGTGACATACCGGCGGTATTGTAAGCTAATAATGCGAACTTGTACTGTGACTTTTTCTATGCGCTTTTGATTATTTTAGAAACATTAAGAGCAGCGTCTTAAGAATTAGACTTTGAACTTCAATTAAAAGACTTATTTATATATAATTAAAAAGTGGAATCATACAGAGGAATCATATCAAATTAGGTACTTTTAACACCTAGTTGATTATAGTAACCCGTCACAACTGCGTATTTTGGTAGCAAGAATAATAGCGTCTCTCGAACGTGAGTGAAAAATCAGAGTGCGGATCATCTCAATCTTCACCCTCCTCCCTTTGTTTTCGAGAGGGTAAATAGGCCGCGTAAGAATGAGTTCTTCTGGAACGCCTCTTCTTGTTGATGGAATGGAGACACCTCTATCTCAGCATGCTCTAGTTCCGTTGGAATCACAGAAGGGAACAGCTCCGGTTGACCCACAACTCTCGACTCAAGGTGACTCTATGATTGATCAGCTTACAAACCATGACCTTTCACAGAGTGCTACCGATCACCTGGATAACAAAATAGCTAGTACCTATGAATCCTCCCAGCCGAGGAAGAAGAGTAAGAAATTGAAACATCTTCAGAAGCTTACAGATACTCAGGAGAGAACAAAGGCCAAGGCCAACCCCGTTTCATACTATGATGCATACAATAGGCCTTCCCCAACTCGAGACATCACAGAACTACACGTCTATGACTTTGACAATACCTTATTCAGGTCTCCGGGACCAAATCCTTCGCTGTTCCAGGAAAGCACACTTGGAATTCTAACGAGTGGCGAACATCTTGCAAGTGGCGGATGGTGGAAGGAAGCTCTTGTATTCAGGAATATGGGTGAGGGTTGGCAGAAAGAAAAGGAGAAGGCATGGGATGGATTTTGGAATGACGATATTGTAGACCTCCTGAAGATGTCCATTGAAGATGAATCTGTTCTGGTCATTGTTCTGACTGGAAGACGACATGAACTATTCGGAGAACTTATTATGGAGATGCTACAGTCCAAAGGACTCTATGATGGAATTGATGGGCTCATGCTAAAGCAGGGGGAGTTAAGTACGATCGAGTATAAGACTCAAGTAATAGTGGACTTGCTGGATTGCTATAGTAATATCCAAAGAGTTACAGTATATGATGACAGAAAGAGCCAGCTGAATGGTCTTCAGAAATGTTTGAATGAGTATACTGAGGCCCTGAGACCATTTCTGATTGCAAACATGGTGCCAGTGTTTTCTGATCCTATGTTCCTTGATCCAAAGGTTGAGCGAAAGCTTGTTGAAGCGATGATTGAAGAGCACAACAGGCTTATCCTGAGTCCAAAGCATTCTGTAAAGATTGGTAAGTGCTCATTGAGAAAGAGCCATCACTATACTGGATATGGGATGACTCCGGACACGAGGGCATTTATAATTGATAAACTCATTAAGACATACCCAGATATATTTGATGAAAGCATGCTTGCAGCATTCAAGTTTCAAGTTGATCAAATTCCAATTATCAGGGGAAGGGTGTCACGAGCTATTCAACAGGAGATTAAAGATAAACCAGATTCAGTGTGCTGGAAAGCGGTATCTATTGGTGTTGATAAGGATCACATTGCCTTAATTGTTGAGCCGACTGATCCGGCATCTGTCGTGAGAGTGATGATGGATCCTCCTTTGCTGCCTATTGCTAGCCGAGGGAAGTCATCAACGCTGCCACCAGAGGGCTTTAAAGGAATTACCGACTTCAGACCAATGGAGGAAGAAGCACTAACATTCTTCACGTCTGTTATCAACGTCACCAACTTCAAAATTACCAGAGATACTGGTACCATAAAGAAACCGAGAGCTAGTCTATGGACGCCGTAAGTTTCCGTGAGATTTCGAGAGCACTATGCTAAGGCTACATCACGCTCTTTTCGTCCACTCCGAGAATATAATAAAATAAATATGCGAAGAGAAGAAAAAAGATCAAAAGAGGTGTAGGGACACACCGGCCAAGCAACAAGGGACTTGAAACCCCAAGCCACAAAGGCACTAAGACTATCCCACACACAACCCGGAAAAGGCCATGTGCTAGCGTTGTTATTTGCACAAGATCGGCACCACAAGGACGTAGTTTTCAATCCGTTCCAAGTGGGATTTGACATAAATGTGCAGGGAATTCATCTGAAGGGTCATGGAGGTGTACAATGAAGTGTATTGGGAATGAGATGAGAGGGGGATGGAGGACCATACGGCAGTGTTTGCAGAGCTTCTTTTCACAACTGCGAACACGAAGACAGCATACCCCATGTCAGTAGCCTTCCAATCCACCTTAATACTCAGCATAGAAACACAGCATCATTCAACGCTCCGCCATGATCCCAAGAGAAGGTTATTGTGTTACCTGGAACGATGTGGTGAAGGAAACGTGAAAATTCTTTGAAGGTACCAACGCTAGGAACCAAGCGCCAGTGTAGGAACGCGAAGACACGAAAAACGCGAAAAACTCGACACCGCGAAAACCGCAGCCTTAACGCGTTCACACGCGACCCCATCACTAGCTATATGAAAGGAAAGTAACAACACCGGTCATCACCATCACTAGAGGACACCACGACCATTGGCTGCGCTTCCATTATATACTGAAAGCTCCTTACATTGATAAGTGCTTGATTGGGTAAAGATACTCCCATAATGGAAGCGACGATTCTTACAGTGCACTGGCACGATGGCGAGCAGCCTGTCTATAGCGCACACTTCCAGCCTTCACCAAGAGGGCAAAAATCAGATCGACTTGCTACTGGTGGTGGAGATAATAACGTCCGTCTATGGCGTCTTGTGCAGACAAATGATGGAGATACCAAGGTAGAGTACCTATCGACTCTGTCGAAGCATACACAGGCCGTTAACGCTGTAAGGTTTGATGCCAGGGGCGAGCTTCTGGCAACCGCTGGCGACGACGGGTGTGCGATGATCTGGAAGAAAACCGATCAAGTTGTCCGGGAGTTTGGTGGAGAAGCCGATGAAGACGCCCAGGAGTCGTGGATAATGAAGATTATGTGCCGTTCGAGCGCTTCCGAAATCTACGATGTTGCGTGGTCTCCCGATTCCAAGTACCTCATCACAGGCTCAACGGATAACGTTGCGAGAGTGTATGATGTATCGACTGGCCAACAAGTCGCACACATAGCAGAACACGGTCATTACGTACAAGGAGTAGCGTGGGATCCACGGGGGAAGTTTCTGGCGACCCAGTCAGCCGACCGGTCTGTTCATGTGCATCATATCAAGGAGAATGGTAAGGAGATGAGGTTGATGTCCATTCAGAAGAGCGCACGAGCTGAGCTACCGTCAAGAAAGGGCAGTAATAACAACAGTGCGAGGAGAAGCAACAGTTCGAGAAGCACCAGTACTGGTAGTTTCAGTATGACTGGTAACAGCATTGGTAGTAATGACAATTGTACACCGACCACCGTAGCTCCCCCATCTGCAAGTACGTTGGTAGCCAACCTTGCACCATTGGACCATTCCATTGTGAAATCCTCGATGCTCTACCACACAGAATCTCTCAGGTCGTTCTTCCGCAGACTGGCGTTTTCACCAGATGGGAGCCTTCTCCTTACGCCTGCAGGCATCTTCAAGAACTCACACGACCAGGATAGGGACGAGGTACTCAATACGGTATATATCTATTCACGCCAGGGTCTTAATAGAGCCCCTATTGCACACCTAGCTGGATTTGGGAAGCCTACTATTGCTGTGTCGTTCTCTCCGGTGGTGTACGAGCTGGACAATGATGAAAGGAACGGTGACGGCAATGGTGACAACGACCCAACAAACAACACAAACACGTTCCAGCTGCCATACAAAATGGTTTATGGTGTTGCAACAGTCGATTCTGTCCACGTCTTCGATACCCAGTCCCCACGCGAGCTAGGATCTGTGTCTAGTATCCACTACGGTACTCTTACAGACCTCACCTGGGATAACAATGGACAACGATTACTAGTGAGCTCAGCAGACGGTTTCTGCACGACACTCCAGTTTGAGCCCAATACGTTTGGAACAGTACTCTCAGTGGATTACACGACGCTGATACCCGAAGATACGGCTCACGACAAGTTTGAGACACCATTGAAGGCTTCCAGGAAGAGAAGTGCTGTTACTACTGGGCCATCAGCCGTTCAGAGCACTGCTCAGAGTACCACAGTACTACCATCGTCGCCATTAGCTGGGATGCTTGGGAAGAACAAGACAGATGCTTCTTCACCTGCTCCGGTAATGAATACAATCAACCATCTCGTCACGAGGAAGAAGCAGAGACCTGTGGCCACTCCATCACCACCAACATCATCATCATCAACACCACCTCCCGCAGTAAAACCAGCATCAACAGTAACACAATCGACAATATCAAGGCTGGCAGTACCTCCGGCAACAAATCTTCAAGGAGATGGGCTGACCACACACCAGCGAGTAGCTATAGCGGAAGACCAGTCGTCCGTCACACCGTGTGAACCTTCAGCGAAGCAAAGAAAGCGTATCTCTCCAACACTTATGACTACCAACACAGACACACCAGTTTAGCAACGTTAGGAGCAATAAGAAATGCATATCTACAACTTCTAACCTTTAACTATGACCTAATGTACATTCCATTCGGTGTTATAACGATGGGTATTCCGTTGCGCGGCTAGCGATTATCAACATACATAGCACCAAATAAAGCCACCACTCTATTGCATTGTATTTCGTCATTCTTCCCCCCTTCTTCATTTCCTCTCAAGCAATGAAAGGTCCTGTTCATTAGATAGCTGTGTTTGCATTCTCTTGCGTGCACGAAGAATCATCTCCGCTTTCTTTTCTTGTAGTGTCTTGCCTCTTTGTTCGGCAGAGTCAGACCATTCCATCTTAATGGTACTGCTGGTATCATTGTCCACCCCACTGGCTTTTGTTTCATCGATGCCATACTTCTTCAACAGGTTCTCTGGCTGGATTTTGCTTTGGTTCCTTGGCTCAGCTGTGGTCGAGCCGACAGAAGCAGCAGCAGTAGCAGCAGCAAAACCACCACGCAACGTCGCAGGGGCATTGGAAGTGGTATTAGAAGCACTGGCAGTGTATCCTGGAGGGTAAGGAAGCGTTCCGTCTGCGAGGATACGCTCCACTGTCGCCTCAACAGAACCTGATCTTAGAAGGTCGTAACGGATTTGAGCTTCAGAAATGTGTGGAGCCAGCTGCTGAATTACCTCAATCATATCGGTAGTGACCTGGCGACGTGGAGGAACACCAGCACGTACTGGCGTAGTGTTGTCGTCTTCGATGTCCTCTTCCACAGTGCCCTGGGTGGCCTGGGTACTCTGGCGAGTGCTAGGCGTGTGGAAATCCGGTTCTTCTTCGGAGTTCACAAACCATCTGAGGAAGATAAATGCCACAAGGAGCACAAGGATGAATGCGAGTGTTGTGCTGTCCATTTTTGGGTTTCACCAGAAGTCCGTACTTGTACAAATTGGCCTCGCTAAGGTCAGTAGGAGGGTGTCGATGAGTGGCGGGCGGTGGTGGAATTTTGTATAGGCGCGCGACCCGCGACAAGCGATGGGGAATCATCAAGAGATCAGTGGAGGGGCCTTGGGGCGGCAGGGGTGCTTGGAAAGTACCTTATGGATATTAGGCGGTATAAGGGAGTATTACGGGTTAATCGGATATTTAAAAAATGTAGATGGATAGGTTTGAATATTCTTTTTTTTTTGGGGAGCTTTTAACCGATTTGAAGTTCCTCTGTGCCCTCTGAAAAGTCGATGGAAGACATTCTGGGTGTCTCGGGCCTACACCATTCAACAATAGAGACCTCATAAAATAGTTCATTAAAAGTACAACTATAGAAACGCACAAAAAGTGGCATTCGTAGAAAGTAGAGAAAGTGGAGAAAATGGCAAGAACGAAGAATTCTGCGGCTAACAGAAAGCTAATAACGTCGATGAGTGATTGCTTTGTCCTGACCCCGGTAATTAGCCGTCTCTAAGGATTGAAAGTGAGCCGGAATGCCTTATCCTGGTTGTTCACTTTATACAGAAAATTCGTCACCACCTCGCTCTCCTTAATAGACATGTTCTGGAAATGTTTTCTTACAGCCCCCGCAAGCTCAGGTTTCGAAACCCTGTCCTTGTTCCTGAAACTGTGCGACTTCTGGCCCACATCAGACGCTAGCAGAAACCCATTCATCGTGAGCGAACTCTGCACTGGCAAGTTGTAAGCATCACGATACTTGCGGAGTGTTTCAGCGGGCAGCGACTCGAAGTCCATGGGATCCACAGCCACCTTGTCTTGAGGCCCATTGGAGTTTATGTGGCGTGCCAGAAGCTCGGCTTGGGCAGCCTGGGCAGCGGCGTTACGTGCCTTTGTAGATGCTCGTGAGTTCGGGTTGGCATTACCTTCGGTCTCTGACGCCGAAGGGTCCTTTGCTGCGCGTGGTGGCATCTCTCTCTCAATACGAGTTCTATGTGGTTGTTGTGATGGGGTTTGATGACAGTTATGGTGAAGTGGCTATCTGAGACGGGCTTGTCGCCTAAACGGCCTGTCTTTCGTGTGCGCACGTCAAGCGACAGAGAAAGGGCCCATGGTTACATAAGCCGTTACGAGCCCTCCGGTTATGAGCACTGAAGGTTATGGTGGTAAGGGCACCTAGAGGTTAGTGGTAGGAGCACCAGCTGTGATAGTCCCGCTAAGTTGCTTAGGTAATTACGGCAACAAAGAATTCTTCCAGTCCCGTCATTGATAATCCATAGGACCATCTATTTGTAGTAGAAATACCTTGAAATTGGAGGATAAACCCTTAGAGACCGGTATGTCGTGGTTGAGTGGTGCCTGCTCTACAAAGAGAACCCTCACGGTCTCCGCATCGTCTAACTACGAAGGGACAGACTCGGCCATCGTCCCAGTGAATCGTGAGATTCCGGTCAAGTTTACTACTCCACAAGCAGAAGTTGAACTTATAATACGAATCAAAGGGTTTGAGGGGTCTCTTTTGCACAACGCATGTCCACAGGGATCGCCATACTTCCATGAACGCAAAGATAGCAGCATCTCAATCCAGATAACTTTGACCCCGAAGACCGAGTTCCATGGAGACAGACTACTATTTGGCAATGATTTTGCACACCCAATAAGGGACTTCTTGCCATATGGTATTGGTGTGGGGTTGAAATTGTTCAAGAGGTATGTGGATCCCAGTGTTGATGGCGACTTGTACTCTGATGAACCTTTTCTATATGGCAAGGCACTAAGCAGCTTCAACGCTGTAAATACTAAAGAAAATAGTCCAGATAGTAGTAGAGAAGGTGATGGTGTGGCTATAGTTTTGGAGGATATGAGAAGTGTTGGTGACGGTGGCTTCGATATACCCAGTGATGGTGCACAAAGGCAGAAGTTCTTCCAGAATGTGTCAAATCTAGAGAGGTTTGAGTTTACCAACGGTAAGACCTACAGATTCGATTTATTCTCTGGTCTAGTAAGTTTGAAAGGTGGTGAGATCCAAATTTTCCTACCAGGTGGATACAGACTGAACTTGTCTAGATACCTTAATGAGAAATTCAGCAGTGTTCGTTTTGTCTTGAAGATAGGGTCGGACACAGAGAACATAGGCATGAAATTTGGGACTCCACTTCTCGTTATTACGTTCCAGTTAGATCCAGTGGAATCAGCGGATGGCCATGAAAGGAGCGAATGTGAAGAAGATGTAAATGAAGCAGACGTAAAAGCGGAAGATGATCTGCAAGAGGACAATGTTGATTAGCGATGCCTAAATCATCAGCGCTGTAGAATATACGGGTTAAGGATATCATACGGACACCTACTGTGCTTAAAAGAAAGGATTGTTAAATAAGCGACATTAAGAACAGCGTAAAGAAGGAATACACCATTCTGTCAATGACGTCGTAAACTAGTTGAATCTTTAATATTGTCCTTCGGAATGAGAGCAAGCACCATTTGACGAAGTCTTACTATTCTACTTAGAGATATATGTACAGCTATCATACTGAACGACCTTCAGGGTAGGTCAATGACGTGAGTATTGCAGGTCTATTTCAAGTGGATTCTCAAAGGCCACGGTCAACAGAAGGGGCACCGTTTACCTGGGAGTTCCTATTTAGCAGGTATGACGAAAGGCGATATGCAAGGGTTGTGATGACGATGAGCTGATGGTGCTTTAAATACCTATACTATGCACATTTTGGTTTTAAGTCTTACGCACATTAGTGTGGATAATGAATGGGATTTACAATCTTGGAGCTTCCTTACTCCAATCACGGCGTCGCTTTTTGTCATGAGGCTTGTTGACTTGTTGATTCGTCATTGGTTAGTATACCAGACTATTTGTTATGAATTATTATTTGATAATTCAATGTGATAATGAATGTGATAATGTCATCATCTGGAAATTTGATTTTTGAGTATTATTAGTCCTTTTGTCATTCCTTCATGCACAATTTCCACACCCATATTTGTTGATTATTGCTTCTACAACACCAGGACAACATAGGCTAGTTTGTCCTCGTACACAGGAAACCCTCATAACAATGCCCTGGACTACAAAAGGTAGCAGCTTAGGGACTTAGGTAGCTGCTCATGTCGCCGAAGACTTTGGGGTAGCGGCTTTGGGGTAAGCGCGATCTCCCCTCGCTCATATAAGCGAATGCTTTCCGCATAAATAATAGCACCCCGCCGCATACCATAAACGACCCGATTTACGAGCCGTCTATCCTACAGACAAACTGTTGTCGCACCCCGCACACCACGCGGAGCAGGGGCACTCTTTTGTACTTTTTTCGTACCGGTTCTTCACCACATGAAACCGTCTCTTCATGCTTCCACTCCACCAACGCTCCACGGTGAGCTGCTAGAAACGGTCTGATTCCTATGGGTGGTGTCCTGATGGTGTCCAGGTGTGGCATCGACCCTTCTGGAGGCCCTGGCCGTGCGTGTTCCGCGGATGCGGTGAGCATCGCTGTGATTGGCTGAGCAGCGGGCAGGCGGCCGAGGACGGCGGCCCTGAGCCGTCACATCCGGACACCACATAGATAATCACCCGGACACCACACAGAGTTTAACGCGAGCCACAGTGGTAAGGCAGAGCAACCAAGGCGAAAGAAGTACAAGTAGGAGCATCTAGCGGTGGGCGTGAAGCACACCTATGCTATGTAATCTATTGTTATATATTATATATAGTGTAGAGAATATGTTATTTAATATGATCTCTACTATCCAATCTCACATAATCACAAACCGCGACCCGCGACCCGGCGATCGGCAGTAACCGGCAGCCACTGCTTATCGGCGAAGAGGCCTACCGGCACTAAAGTCCGCCTGGGCATACATTTTGACACCATCGCCGTGCGCGAAGCAAACTGATCCGTGGAACGCCTATAGCGTTTCCGGGCTGCCCAGAACGCAAAGCAAAGAGATGGCTTGAGAGCTCGTTCAGTGGAACAGACGACTGAAACAGATAACTAGAACGTCCTTAGGGTTTAGCTTAGGCTCGAAACGTCTTTGTGAAATTGTTGGATCGGTTTTGGATTGTCTTCACACTACAGACGGTGCTTTGAACAGGCTCTTCAACAGCTCTGTAAGCGGCTCCTTGCACGAGGGACGCTTTGTGAACGTTTCGTGGACATTTCGTGGACATTTTGTGGATCCAGTAGACTCAGTGAACACATTTGATAAGGATCGAAGACCATTCGACCGGATACTTGTTATTCCACACTATTGGAACATAAGCAACGACAGGGTGGAACCATAGAGAGGTACTAGAAGATCACCTACATTATAAGAAGCATACTGAATCAGAAAAGAAACAAGTCCAAAGCTCAAAAAACACTCACTAGTAGAGTATACGGTATCTCACAAGCCTCCTACACCGATGGCTGACGACACCTACTACATCACACCGCACGAAGCGGCACTCGCCGTTGTTGCAACATCTATGAAGAAGGCTAGACTACGATTGGATACATTGATTATCAACTCAATCGTAGGAGGCTTTCTCTTTACTGCTGGAGGTATGCTCCACCTCTGTGCCCAGGCAGAGAACCCGCACCTGTGGCAGAACAATCCTGGTATTGTGCATTTCCAACAGGGTACTGTCTATTCGATTGGGCTCTTCTATGTAATCATGATGGGCGCAGAACTCTTCAATTCCAATATCCTGTACTTCTCTGTTGGGGTCTGTCGTGGAGCTGTAACGATACTGGATTTGTTTATCAGTTGGAGTATCAGTTGGCTCTTTAATCTCGGTGGAACCCTCTTTGTATGCTACGTGATCTGCCACTTGTCCGGCACAACGACCTCCGAGCTCTACGTGAAGGGTTCCATTCAAATAGTTCATGACAAGCTTTCCTACTCGTTTGGAGAGACTCTTCTAAAAGGCGTGGCTGGTAACTTCTGCGTTTGCTTGGCAGTATATCTCCAACTTCTAGCTAAACCGATCCATGTTAAGTTTATCGTTATGGCTATTCCAATCTTTACTTTTGTCAGTATGGGCTTCACACATACCGTTGCTGATATGTTCTTGGTCCCGATCGGGCTTATAAACGGTGCACCTTATAGTGTAGGTCTCTGGATTTGGAAAGGTCTTATCCCTGCCACTCTTGGAAACGCCATTGGTGGCTCCTTCTTCGGCGTTGTCGTCCCATGGTACTTGCATTTGGTTGTAGTTGAAAGAGATCGAAAGCTACTACGTCTACCAGAATACGAAGCAAAGGATGAACAGCCTGAGCTGGAGATGGATTCTAGAGTTGTCAGAGTCAGAACTGATGCCGTTGATTCCCGAGAGAAGGTTGGTCCGGATGGACTCTACGGCTCCGATGAGGCAGAGACAACTGGCGCCGAATATAGTCCCGCAACTTATGCACCAACTGTCACGAAGCGCTTGACTCGAACCCAATCAACGGTATCGAGAGTATCACGTGCAAGTGTAGGCTCTATGCAAAAGATGAGATCGCCTCCTGGTGTGTTCCCAGTAATGGGAATGGGGAAGCCGCTCCAAAGGGAAGCCACTATTGCTGGTATTACGTCTGGAGTGAGTGAACAAGATGAAACTGACATCGACAACGATGACATTAATGGAGATGACGAAGGGGAAGATCAAGAACAAGATGAAGAGGAATCGATATATTCAAATAGGAGCAATGGAATGGACGATGCATTGTCTGTTAGGCCGAAACGTTCCAAAAAGCAAATACAAAGAGATGAAGAACGAAAATACGTTGCACAAGGGGGCTACAATGCTCGTCAGAATATGCTTGGGGAAACTTTGAGAAGAGTCGTTACGACCAAAAACAGAGCTCAGCAATCACATGATCTTGAAATGGGCCCAACAGATACACGAAGAAGGTCAAGTGTGGGGTCAAAGCTTCTTCGTACGTTCTCCACAATTACACCACGCCAGCCAGATTCTGCAGAGGCAATATCCGATCAATTGAACAGACATCGTATTACCAAGAGAGCCGCATCTGCATCGGACAACATAGCGGGTATTGATGGCTACAGCTCTGAGGACATTCTTGCACGTCCTGGTCCTATTAGAAGAACCAGCACGAACTCCCAAGCAACTATGGCTGATGTCCAATCCCAAACATCTGTTGGAATCGGAATCTACTCCATTCCTTTAGAGACAATAACATCTTCAGATCACACTTCAAAGGACACAGGTGACGATTCGACTGAGGATCACATTGATGGAGAGACAAAAACATGATACAATCACCTTAAAAGCAACTTTCAGCATACTCTCATTTTTTTTTTGCATTAGCACGTGCTTGTAAGATTACTAGTGATCTGAAGAACTATAGCATACATAATCATAGACGAAAAAGTACATTGAATTGAGTTCTGTAGTTTTGTAGGTCTAACTTCTTAGAGAGTCATCATTAGAGGTTATGCTATGTGTGCCCATATCAGGTGCGACGCGAAACAGAAACGCGCCCCTTTGCCATCAATTAAATCTAACGCGTCTCGCACAATACTTATTGAAAGCCTTAGAAGTTCATCAGGACTACAGAAATGACGAAATCACCACTGTCAGGCCTCCAATTTAAGAAGAAGATCATAACAACTGCGAAGGATCCGATTTCTCAGAAGGAACTATTGGAGCGTTTGGATGTACGCCATCTCCCTGTCATTCTCCCTTCATGTCACACGCTACTAACTTCGCTAACCAGACTCTTTCTACGGAGCTTTCGAAGGTCGAACAAGATCATTTCAATACAAAGACTCTAGAAGACATAAAAGATGATCTTGTGAATAAGAAACTCCTTAATCACAAAGATGCAGGTGTTTCCTCTCTGGTGTCTTGTTGTCTTGCGGATGTTTTCAGAATCTACGCACCGGATGCCCCATACACCGATTCAGAGATTAGTGAGATCTTTAAGCTATTCATTAAGCAATTCAAGAAGCTTGCAGACTCTGAGAATGGGTACTATTCACAGCAGGTATATCTGATATCACGACTTGCGGAGGTAAGATCCATCATTCTAGTGACAGATATCAACAACGGTTCTTCTTTAATTGAAAGCATATTCCAGATTTTTTACGATCAAGGGAACGTTTTCCACAAGAAGCTCGAACCAATAATTTCGGATATATTGATTGAAATTATCTCAGAATGGGACCAGATATCTACGTCCGTGCTGAAGCTCATTCTTAATCGCTTCTTGACAAGCTCAAGAACCGCAAACTCCATTACTACAGCACTTTCAACTTCATCCGCACAAGCCTTTAATTTCTCAGTCAATATTTGTAATGCGAATCCGGATCGTCTAGCCCGTCAATTTACAAAGTTCTTTTCAGAGATACTCTATGAGAATTCAACAGAAAGCGCCGAACCTGATATCAAAAGTCTTAAAAAGCTCCACATACTATTAACTGAGGTTTGGAAATATGTACCTGAGATTCTTGGCTCTGTTATGGGCTTACTTGATGATGAGCTTAATGCCGATTCTGAAAAATTCCGTGGATTGGCCACTGAGACTCTTGGAAAACTTCTTGCATCACAATCCAGAGTCAACTTTGTAACTGTCCACCGCGAGACTTGGCTTAGCTGGATGAAAAAGACACTAGACATAGCACCACAGGTTAGAGTCAAATGGGCCGAACAGGCAGCTAATGTGCTCATAGCAAGAAGTGATGTACTTGTTGACATTACTAATGGTTTGAGTAAGACTCTAATCGACACCGATGAACATGTCAGATTGGCTACTGTTAGAGCCATATCTAATATTCCTGTTGATGCACTACTCAGAAAGGTCCACAATACAGCTATTCTTAGTGGTCTGGTGCAATTAGCTAGAGAGAAACATAGCGAAATTCGGGAAGAAGCTATTTCGATTTTGGGCTCAATATTTAGAGATGCCTACGCTGATATCTTCGCCGAGACTACTGAAGAAGGCAACAGCATGTATAAACTCATCAAAGAGATTCCTTCTCATTTGTTAAAGCTCTACTACATCAACGATACAGATATCAATTACCTTGTGGATGTGACGTTTCTTGATGACGTTCTTCCTGATGAGCCTGATGACTCTAAAAGAGTAGAGAGACTACTAAACGTTGTTGGAACTCTTGAAGAGAAGGCATTGGCTTCTTTTATTGCTTTCAACAAACGCCAACAACAATTATCCAGTGTGATCTCCAAGTTCGTTGAGTTCTGCGAAGAGCTGAACGGAAGAATTACATCCGAGTGCGAGACAAAGCCCAAGTTTGAGAAGACTGTTGAATGGTTGTCTGTTGCTCTTCCAGAGCAGTACTGCCCGCGTGAGTCTTTACAGAAATTTGCTGCACTGAACAACAGACGTATGTATTCGCTCATCAAATGGTGCGTATCGTCAGACTCAGACTACTCCGTTATTGTGAATGCCCGTAAGGAACTTTTCAAAAGACTTCACGACACAAAATCTCTTTCTTCTGGTTCTCTAAAGGATATGGAGAAAGTCCTTAAAGTTCTCATCTACAGGTCGTCGCTAGCCGTGTTCAACAGATCCAATATAGTATCGTTATTGAAATTTAGCGACACTGAAAAATACAGCAAGTCGTCTCAGGAATTGATTGAGTATATCTCCGCCATTACACCATCTGCCTTCCAGAATCAGATCGAGAATCTTGTTAATGCCGTGAAGGTCGAAAAACAATCATCGAAAGTAAAGACTTTGAGAGCACTCTTCCATATCTTCAAGAAACTACCAACATACATTCCTAATGACGACGATGACAGCTTTTGCAAGACTCTGGTATCATTGGCTAAGACAGGAAGCCCAATGGAGGCAAAGTACGCGGTGCAGGTTCTATCATTAACAGCTAAAAGAGATATATTTGCAAGTACTATCTTTAAATCGATCTATCCTCTTGAAGTTGATCATGATAAATTTGCTACTCATTTGACAACAATTGCAGAGTTATTATTAGTTACACCTAGCATTCCAGAGGAACATGCTGACGAGATGACACCGATCCTAGTCAAAGATATCCTTCTTTCTAACAAGACTAAATCAAAAAAAAATGATCCCGACTGGGTTGATGACGACCTACTGGATAATGATGATGAATTAAACACAAAGATTGCAGCGCTGCGTGTTTTTACCAACAGATTAAAATCGCTGGACAATCACATAACCATACCTGAAGAAACCCTGACTACTACAGCAGAGAATGTGCTGAAATTACTGTTATCATTTATTGCTAAAGGAGGGGAGCTAATCAATCTCAAGTCGAAATGCTATCCTACTCCAAAACATTTTCAGGCACGTTTAAGATTAGAAGCTGGGTTATGTCTTCTTGAACTGGCACATTATCCTCGTTACAACAAGTTGATGAAGCCTGTGGTAATTGATAGAATCATTCTATTGATCCAGGATGAAAATGAACACATCCGTTCCACTTTTATCAAGACTTTGACTGCCAGTATTAAAGCGGAGGAGATCTCTAACAAGTTTTTCCCTGCCGTCTATTTCATGGCTTATGAACCAAATGATAAATTGAAATCTGAAATTAAGACTTGGATCAAGTCTACATTTATGAAGAGGTCCAACTCGTATGAGAGCTCCAATGACATTGTGTTTGAGAAAACCATTACTGGTCTTATCCACGCAATATCTCATCACGCAGAGTTTGTGGAATATATTGAAACCGGAAGCGAAACTGAAGACGAAACTGGTAAAGAGAACGCATTACTAAAGGCTTACACTTTTGCTCTTGAGTATATCACTTTTTTCTTGGAGAATGTTGCTATTGAAAAAAATATTTCGTTGATATACTATTTCGCTACTCGTGTAAAACAATATCGTGATGCAACTCTTCCAGAATCTGCATATGAGGAAAATCAGGAGTCTGTCAAAAACATATACAGAGTATCGGACCTTGCTCAACTGACTATCAGGGATCTTGCAGAGTGCCGAGGCTGGACTATCCAAACGTACCCGGGCAAGCTTCACCTTTCTACTGAGCTGTTTGCCAAGATGCATACAGATGAAGAGCGTCATGCGGTTGCGGGCACAAGTTTTATTCCAGACTTTATCGTTAAGAGACTTGTTAACCTCGTAAAGCAGAAGATCAACTCAATTAATTACTCTAAGAGAGTCCGTTCCATAGACAGCGTCACTCAAAGGAAAAGAGCTAAAACTACAAGTGTTACTAAAGTGAAGAAATATAGAAAGAGGACACATTCTTCTGATGAGGGAAGTGACGAAGATGGGCAGAAACTCAGCCCTACAATTGAACCTACACGAAAGAGTTCAAGAGCAAAAAGGATTAGTTACATTGATCAGGTTAAGGAATATGAGGAAGGCGAAGGCGAAGAGGAAGACGAGGAAGACGAAGATGAGGAAATCGATGAATAGTTAGTTAATGGTTTTTCATTAATATATATTTTCACTTAACTTAAGTTTTCGAAGAGCAAGGTTTTGATAGAATTATTACTTGATGACTATTAGTTATGGGATGATGGGAACTATTTAATTCATTGTATATAATGCGAGGTAGCAAGCTTCTTTTGGGCAGTCTCCACTCTCAATAGTTTCTCCACTCATAACTATTTCGTGCGGAAAATCCAGAAGTAATCTCAGCTACGGTAATCACCGTTAATAGTAATATACTCATGGGTTAAGTCACAAGTCCAGAAGGAGGCTTCAGCGACCCCACCGGTGCCCAAGTCAACAGAGATTTCAAGATCCTCGAAGTCAAGAATTTCAGAAGCTCTTTCTTCATCAACAACCTCAGGCTCACCATTCACAAGCAATTTAAGCTCTGGTGAGCCATCTGTTGGAATGAAAGAGACGTTAGTTTTTTGCGTGTTTACTTCGACATCTGAATATCCGATAGCACAAAGAATTCTACCCCAGTTTGCATCTTTACCATAGAGAGCTGTCTTTACCAAAGGAGAGTTAGAGATAGTCTTTGCAACCTTGTGAGCATCGGCATAACTCAATGCATCTTTGACTTTGATTGTGACAAACTTGGTCGCACCTTCACCATCACGAACTACAAGCTGGGACAAAGTTTGGGCAAACGAGACGATCTCATTTCGGATTAACTCGTAAGACTCGATAGTGGACTCCTCAATCAATGGACCACCAGCAGCACCATTAGCTAACGCAACAATAGTGTCATTGGTGGACATGTCACCATCAACAGAAATACAGTTGAAAGAACGATCAACAGCGTACGACAAGATGGACTGGAGCGCTCTTGGAGCAATTGGAGCATCTGTGACGAAGAAGCCAAGGAGGGTTGCCATATTTGGACAGATCATACCGGCACCTTTAGCTAGTCCAGCAATACGGTAGCTCTTGTTGTTGATACTGATTTCCTTGGAAACGAGCTTTGGAAACGTATCTGTGGTCATAATACCCTTTGCACAGGCGAGCCATGCGTCGTGATCGGAACCCAGATTGGAATTGTAGAGCTTTGGTAATGCTGGAAGAATCTTGTCCATTGTCAACTGCTGGCCAATGACACCAGTGGACATACAGAGTGTCGATTGAGTTTTTATAGATGGGTCAATGAGTTCGTCAACAGCATTGACGATGGTGTTAGCGTTTTCAAGACCCTGGGTACCAGTGACTGCATTGGCACAACCACTATTGACGACAATGGCCTTGACAACATCTGTTTGTTGGAGGATCTTGGAAGACAACTGTACGGGAGCAGCTTTGAACTTGTTTGTAGTAAAAACAGCAGCAGCACTCGCTGGAGCATCGGAGACAATAAGAGAAAGGTCAGCTGCCCCTGTCTTCTTTACACCAGACGCAATCGAGCCGACTCTGTAGCCCAGTGGGTACGATCCGGCCTGTGGAACGTACTGGGCATACTTATTGGAGAGCGCAGCTGCAGAGGAGAAGAGTCTTTTGCTCATTGGATCAGGAAACTAGAAGGTCGAGTAGAAGGTCTGAGGGCAGTTTATTGCGTTGTCTGCTGAGCTCGTTACTTTACAAGTCTTTTTGGTGGATGTGTTACACATCAGATAGAGACTATCTTCGGTCGCATCGCTAAGGCCCTGCTGCCCGGAAAATCTCCCGTGACTCAACGACTGCCAGCGAAACCCCGATGGGGTCTTCTGATTGGGCGGTGTGCTTAGGCTCTAATCTACGAGGCGTTTTTTTTCGAATTTTTGCAGTGGTATTTTCCCCATGGTGTTTTGCCATCCCCATGGATGGCCCTTTGTATGGTGCTTTGTTTGTGGAAGTTCTGTAGTGGGTTACCTCGCCCCGGCCGTGCGGGCCCATCGGTAGGTATTTCGATACCAGGCTGTCCGCTAAGTGCAACTCAGAGAGAGCTGCCTGCTAAGCGCAGGTGATAGAAGGCAGGGCCGCAGGGCCGCATAACGGACCAGAGTGGAACAGTGCCACATAACGACGTGCTACCGGGGCCACATAACCACTATTATTTGAGGGCCACATAACCGTTTTTTAAATTGGCTTTGCGGTGACGGTTATGTGGCTCTGGGTGGAATGCAGCCCTCCGTTCCCCCAGGGAAAGTGGTCGGTCGTCCACCATCGGAAAAAATTTCAAATGCATACAATATGGAGACGGGCGATGCTTTGACAGGCAGTTGGAATTTTTATCCTTCTTCTTTTGTTTGCTTTCTAGCTACTAGGGAATCATCGATATTCTTCTTACAATAATGTCCACCAACAAAGAGACGAAGCCAGACTACACTATCAACAACTCCGACGTTGTGGAGAAGTACAGAACCGCAGGTGTGATTGCACAGAAAGCATTGGCCCATGTCAAGGCTCTTGTCGTCGATGGCGCTAAGATCTGGGACATCTGTCAGGCCGGTGACGAATTGATCGAGGAGGAGATCTCTAAGATCTACAACTCCAAGAAAAACAAGGTTGAGTCGAAGGGTATTGCCTTCCCAACATCGATTTCTCCAAACAGCATTGCTGACCACTTGTCTCCTATTAGTGCTGACGATGAAGCTGCAAACTTGACATTGAAGGCTGGTGATGTTGCCAAGATCCACTTGGGTGCTCAGATCGATGGATTCCCATCGATTGTCTCCGAGACTGTTGTTGTCGGTGCCTCGAAGACCTCCCCAGTTACTGGTGCCACCGCGGACTTGCTGACTGCTGCATACAAGGCTTCTGAGGCTGCACTTAGAACCATCAAGCCAGGTAACAAGAACTACGACGTCACAAAGGTTGTTGGCCAGGTTGCCAAGGAGTACGGCGTCATCCCACTTGAAGGTATGCTGTCCCACAACCAGGAGCGCGGTGTCTTGACCGGCGAGAAGGAGATCATCATTAACCCAAATGAGGAGCAGAGATCCCAGGTTTCCCCATTCGAGTTTGAGGTTGGCCAGGTGTTTGGTTTGGATATCCTTGTCTCTTCTGGTGAAGGTAAGGTCAAGCCAACTGAGATCAGAACCTCTATTTACAAGCTCACTGGTTCTTCTTACCAGTTGAAGCTTAAGTCATCCCACTTGGTTTTGAACGAGATTAAGAGAAAGGCCTCCAAGTTCCCATTTGCCATCAAGAACTTAGATGACCCAACCAAGGGTAAGACTGGTTTGAAGGAGAACTGTAACCACGGCACCATGGTTGCTTACGATATCTACCAAGAGAAGGAGGGCCAGCAGATTGCACAGGTTTACGTGACTGTCGCCATTACCAAGAACGGCTTGGTCAAGTTCACTTCCACTGAGTTTGATGAGGAGGTTGTCAAGTCTGACAAGGATCTTTCTGCTGACATTAAACAACTGTTGTCCCAATCCTTGAAGGTGAACAAAAAAAAGGCCAAGAATGATGAGACAAAGTAGACTCATAAAACCAAAAGCTTGCTTGCCCTTCCGTGCTCGGAGCGAGTGTTCGCATAACGACCTGATCATGACCTTTGAAAGCTAGTGCAAATGATTATGAACGTATAGTTTTGTTCAAAACGAAATCTATATTGTAGAATAGTAGAATGAACAGATAATGAAAACTCAAAGGATGAATTTGTGTTTTCGTACCCTTTGGTGAAAAGCACTTTTGTTCGTGTAACCTTAGTGGTCTATTTAGTGTGTGGTATCCATACGTTACTGAGGACGGCCGACGCATACGGAAAATCTCATCATCTCAAGAAGTGATATTTTTGGAGTTTAGTAGAGAGAGGCAATTCCAACGGTGTATTATATCACTCTTTTCTCAATTCAGCTGTTGGCAAATCTGGGGAGGCAAGATGAAAGGGAATACGTAAATGATTCCATAAGAATCTAAAGAGAATACTAAAAGGTCAATTGAGACAATAGAATAAGTGGTGAAACATAGGTCCCAGATATATAGTTATCAGCTGATTCGTTAGACAGACAGTTAGATAAAAAGCATAGATGATTATACAGAAGATAGATTACTACAAACTAAATTAGAAACTTATAACTATATCCGGTCTAGCAAACGAATATATACTGACATGAAGACACTCATTCAGGGAATCAATTATTTTCGCCAACCGAACGCCGAAAAGGTAACAATACAGATAGCCATAGATGTTTCAGTTGACACCACCAATGAGTCCATAGCTATTTTGACACCTAGACCAACTCTTATAATATCCAACACAAAAACATTCAAAGCTTCCACAGGAACCCCTTTGGTGTTTTTTTACGGCTTTGTGTAATCCTGCACAGAAGTACACTGACAGCAATATGAATCACAGACCAGATTACCAAGCTAGCAACTGCTGCGAACAAATTTAAGACTTCAACTATAAATATATATGGCCTGCTCGAGAGGAATAGAAATGACCATAACAATGCTTAATCCGACTGTATACAGAAAACTATGTAGACGCTACATCACTTTCCATATTGATAGCTGAGTGTGTATCGTGAGGGCACCATATTGAGTCAAACTACAAAGAGGACCAGATAGGCCAGGTATATGCTCAGAGTTATTGGGTTGAAGCCACATTAAATACATACAACCAACAGAGAAAAACACCTCATTGAAGAACAGGCATACGAGCTATATAGGCGGAAATATGAAGCGACATAGAAATATGCATTAATAAGTCTAAATGTACTATCGCACAAAAAGAAATCTGACACTACAGTGAAGGTTAAAAATAAAGTCTTCTACAATATTTGTCGCAACAATAACTATTAGTGTTAGTGTGCTTCAGTGAGACCCGGAAGCCGAGCTGTGGTTGTATCGGGTATATCTACAAACACGCAGGCTGCATATATTTACCAAGATGAATTATGGAGCGGGGCTTATGAAGAATCACGAGGAGGACAGTTAAGGAATACAGCCCTAATAGGATGATGCAGACTACAACATCCCATCGGCAAACATCTTGCACAAGTATAGAGTTTTTTTTGTTATATTCGCACCCAAAGAGTCACACAAGCAACTCGGATAGAACAGCCACTAAGATAGCATTCGGGAAAGCCTTTCCGGATAGCCGCACAGTGTGCCCAACGTGCTACGGAGAGCTTAAACACACAAATTAGGGTCATATAGAGATGACCAGAGAGTATGTTAAAACAGGTGTCATAGATGGGCACCGGCTAGCATATGGTCTGCGGGATACGCCATAGGGCCAAGCCAGACATAGAGCCGCAAACGTATACAAGTACAAATATACATAGGAGAAAAAGCCACACTGAGAGCAAGTATAGGAGAGGAGGTATTCAGGAAATCGCAGTTCCGCAGTAGCTAGCGTACCGGAGAAGGCTATAGACAAACCGGCCTCAGAAGAGGCATGGCGATGCCCATAGAGATATGCATAGAGATAGGCGTAGAGATAGCCACATAGCACCCGGAACATACCGCACTGGCGAGCCAAGAACAAAAACCAGGACTATGCAGACAGTCACACGGAGTGCATACAGATAACCTCACCGATACTACTAGCGAAGCACATATGCGACACCCACACAATGTGCTGTGGAGACTACTGTTTGGTGTACTACCATTTGGTGTGCGACTTTTTGGGACTGGCTACTGCACCAAGCCACTTCCTACACGCTACACCACCATCTCATGCTCAAAACTCCGATAAGTGCTTCGATTGACCACCCAACCACCTACCCACACTACCGTACCCCTACCGTGCCATCTGCTCCTCCTCCGCTCTCCTTTCCCTACTACCCGATCCCACGCTCGGCCCACTGCCTGGCCCACTGCCTACAGCCTTGTGCCCTCCCTCTAGCTGCCTGCCTGGGCGCGCGCCCGTGCCAAAAAAAAACCAGCCTACCAAATAAAAATCCACACAGAGCGCACAGACAAAAACGCAGAACGCGCGCAGAAACCACGCACAGAAATCCTCACAGAATCCACAGAAAAAGGGCCCCATTCCAGACGCGTTCGCCCAAACCTCTCCCACTAAAGCGCTTTTTTTGGGACCTTGTCCATACCTACGCCGTCCCCATCATCAAACAAAAACAAAACAACGGCGCCAGGACCGAACCGACGTGGAAGAAACACATTTCCCGTACCGCCCGACTCCAGAACCACCGGTAGTGTTCACAACCGTGCGTTTACCGCCAATCGTTGCGCGGCGTCTGTGTGCTGTTCCCTTCCATCACTTCTTGTTATAGAAACCCTTCTAGGCGCGCGTGTGCACACTTCCTAGTATAGAGCCAGTGGTCAAGAGTCCCACACACACACCGACCAGATCCATCGTAAGGCAAAGCTTGCTCCTCCAACCATTGTGCCAGTCCATTTCCGCTCTCCAGGCTATCCCCCTTCAACACAGCCTGTTAAAGGTGCTGTGTTGAGTACGTGAACCTCCATCAACACCGCCCACTACCTCCATCTCCCAGCGCTTGTTCGATTGGGTCTGAAGAGCCACTGTCACTACCATTGCCACTACAACTGCCGCTCTAGCTACTTCTACTACTGCCATTGCCACTGCCGTCATGCCTCCTTCTTCTTCCTCACCGTTGTCCTCGACTGCTTCTTCCTCTGCCGCCAACAGCCAGGGCGTGCCCATGGGTAATGGTAAGCACTGGTCGCGTCCAAAGGAACGCGCCACTGAATCCATTCCCACCACCCCTGTTTCAGGGTTCTCCTTGATGAGTCTGGCAAGACGCTCTTCTTCTGAAAAGCTCACTTTCAGGCGAGTCTCAACACCGGCTTCAATCCCTCGCACTACTCCTGGTTCAAAGGAACACGAAGCCATGCCACGTACCGACCGATTGGTGAACTCTACCAATCCTGTCGAACGGCTAAGTTCTTCTGCCCCTTCAACCGTTCTTAAACGCCCCACTTCTACTGAAACTCTGTCGGAAAACGCTTCGAGAGCTCGTCTAGAGCCAATATACGTTGAAGATGACCGTGCCGAATCCGCTGTTTCCCCGTATCCTAGCGATCCCATGAGGTTCCGTGTTCCTATTCTTCCCAGTCAGGCTCAATTGCAGTTTCCATGGTCAAATTCACACTCACAGGAAACTCCATTGGACGAAACTTCATCTCAGCCTGTCTCACACAAGAAATCATCCCAGAGCGCATCACGGAAGAACAATGCTCAGCCTCCTCCAAAGGTGATTCCCGCTCAGATTCAACCACAAAAGGATTCGGCTCCAGCTAAATCTAAAGAAGCTCCAATCCAGATGCCTTTTTTATCACCATCACAGAAGCCAGACAAGAGCATGTCTCAGTCTTCTCGTACCCCATTATTTATAAGAAGAACCATACAAATTCCCATCAAGCCACGCGCGAGCCCACCTGGAGAAATGTTCTCCATTTCCTCGTTGCGATATTCAAAGGATTCTCCATCGGGTGGTCCGCCTCTGAAGCCTTCGAAAATAAAGTTCACATTGACTTCATCTAAGACTTCTAACAAGCACTATTCACACTCAAATTATTCCCAAAATTATTTAACAAAGGATGAGGGCAATGGGGGCTCCTCACATTTAACGCCACAGAAACGAACTTACTCTTCGCCACCAAAGATGGTACAGAGCAAACTCGACGGTTCAATTGAAAGATCACGTACGAAGAAAGCGAGGAAGTTGAAAACTGCTTCTGATTCCGACTATAACCTTTCTGACGATATCTTTACTGACGAGAGCGACTCCAGTGTAGAAGTTATGCCTAAAGTTTCTGATCGTGAGAGGCGGAGAATGGAATATGACGCCGCTCGTGAAAGAGCTGAAAAGAGCACAGAGAATAACAAGGACATACCGCAAAATACCGGTTCTAGAAATACCAAGAAGAAAATGTCAAGAGAACTCGAGGCTCTCACTGAGTGGTCTGATTGGATTCAGCAAACTCTAGACAAGAAAAGTGCCCAAGAGAGAGAACAAGCAAAACAATTGGAGATGAAGGCCTCGCCACCAAGAAGGAAACGTCGTAATCAGTTATCATCACATCATAAACCTCCTCCACCTAAGATGGCTTCTTTTTGGCCAGAGCAATTGAGCTTGCCTCCACTTACTCCAAATTCTTCACAAGGGGCTGTTCCACGGCAGGGCTCGACACAGAAACCCCTATCTGATGGAATAAACTCAAGTGATCGACTCAACAAGTCACTGGAACCACTGAAAGCTCCTCTGAACTCTCCAGCTGTTGGTGGCCTGAGTTCGCCTGCCCTAATACATCCTTCTCCTGCTTCACCAGAGCCTACATCCACTTCTCATTGTACTCCAACACCGCATGATGAGAAAAGATCCACGCCTATATCTACACCTAACTCTCTTAACTCCAAGTCAAATTCTATTGTTTCCACAATCCCACCGAAATTACCGAAATTTAACGAACCTACGTTGTCGGAGCCTATCATGAGTATTACCGGATTACCTCTAGATGCTGTTCCAAGTGCTAGAATTAAGAAAGAGAGTCTTTGGCCTAGAAAGCGTGGACCGAAACGCCGGAATAATAGGCGTAAGAGAAGCGAAGGTGGTGAAAGTGACTCAGAACAACAGGAAACTTCACCAGAAGCTGAACTTATTAATACTGAAACCATTGAAGGCGAGTTGAACCAGAAATTGGTTACCCACATCAATGAGAAGCTTCAAAAGCCTAGTGAGATTCGTTCGTCTATCAACTTAGCCTCAATTCCTACATCTGAAGTGAACATATCCACAAGGTCTACAACTCCTAATGGCCCAGAGACTCCAAAGAAAAGGGGCCGCGGACGCCCTCGGAAGAATAAGGAAGACAAACGTAAGATTAAAAACGCTTCACCAAAAAAGAATAGGGAGAATCCATTTGGTTTTGATAACCCACTACAACTGGCTGGTGAGAAGCGTGAAAACGCCTTTGACTTTTCTGATTCAACAAAGGACAATGATGATTACTGTTCCTCATGTGGTGAACCTGGTATTTTCCTGTGTTGTGAACAGTGCCCACGCTCTTTCCATTTTGCGTGCTGTGACCCTCCATTTGATGAGAGTTCACTGCCAGAAGGGGAATGGTTTTGTAATGAGTGTAAAGCCAAAAGAAAATCACCACTTTCCCATAGACAAGGTTTGTTTTCCAAGCTGCTTGATGAAGTCGGTAAGCGTAATCCTACCCAGTTCAGGCTCCCAAGAAATATCAGACAGAGATTCGCTGGTGTTACTACGGGGCAGTTTGGCGAGTATGAAGACTCAGACCACAAACCGTATGTTCCTGCAAAAATTGGCGCCCTTCAACAAACCGCCCCAGAACTCCACTACGACAAGAATGGCAAACCGCTTGTTTGTGTCAAATGTGGTGACACTGGCATATCTCCGAACAAACTCATTGGCGAAGTTGACAAGCCAATCATCACGTGTGAATACTGCCCTTCATCCTGGCATTTGGACTGTTTAGATCCACCACTGTCCACAATTAAGCAGTTAGGCAAGAAATGGAAGTGCCCAAATCACGCTGATATGCTATTGGAGCCAAAGAGACGGTTGAGAAAACCAAGAGTAGTTGATGTTGACTTACCGAGAGGGTTTAAGAACGATGGCCACATCGAGATTACTTCAGATTCAGAAAGTGAAGGTGATACAGCCGTTGGCACATTAACGCCTCCTCATCTGGCCAACTACTCAACTTCTGACGGGATTGCTGCAGTCCCATGTGAATCTCAACAAAAGTTATGGAATGATGAGTATGCTATTTACCGAATTCCCGAGAAAGGAGTCGTCTTGGATTTTATGAGCAAAGTACAGAAGATGAAAGATTATGAGCGTGATTCAAAGATTTCTGAGTATTACTCAATTGCTCGTGAAAACAGGCAGTTGTTACAAAAGCTTGCTTCTTCTGAAAGTAAAGAGAATAAGGCCTTATCGTCGCTGATCCAGTTAAGAGAGAAGGATTTCCAAGAACTTGTAGATGTTGCCATGAAGGAACTTGAATTTGATGATGTTATGGAAGTTGATAGTGACGATCCTGGGGACGGCCTTTCTCTTTCGGAAGAGGAGATCCAGGAATTGTTACATATCAAGAAGCTCATGTCGCTAAAGGGTAAAGAAAAGCTAATGCAGTTCTTAAAACAATGAGATGATGATTATGACCCTGCTAATTCAAGACAAGATCTTCTTGTAGCTGATAAATTTGTATATTAAGCGGCGTGCTTATCAATCGGAAAAACCCAGACACCGTCCCAATAGGGAAGAACCATCGCAGAACGCGACAAACGGATCGAAAACGAGGACTTGCTAATAAGCACGGGCTTCCGCTTATCACCGCCTGCAACTGAAATTCTCCATCAAAGCTTCAATATTCATCACAGATTGGTTGGAAATTAACAATGCCTGATTTTGATAGCGACTATGCTTTGCAACAGAAGGATAAGCGGTCCAGCTCATCGACTGAAGGCGAAGTTAGCCCGCTGACCTCACGAAAAGTGTCCCTCGTGGAGCCTGTCAGCAATGGCAGAAACAATTCAGTACTCAATTCCCCAGAAGCACCGCTTCCATCTGTGAAAACCGAGCCTACTTCGCCGGCGAATGACTCGAACAGGGCAGCTACTCTTTCTTCGGTACCATTCTCCTACAAGGGCTTCCACCATGCTACTGCAGCCAAAGACCCCGTTCCACCGTTCCAGCATCCCATACAGCCGAGACAGAAGAAACGACTCTTTGGCAAGTTTATAAATTCTATCCGCAATGAAAAAAGGATATCCAAAACCGCTGGTGGTGATACTCTCGTTGGTGACAACAACGCAAGGTCAGAGAGTCTCAAAAATGGCGTGCCACATTCTTTTGCTTCTAGTGCTAGGGAACAAGACAGTATGGGCGACCGTTTTGAGTCCCTGTCGTCTAATATTATGTACCATACTCCTAGTGTTACAAGCACCGTATCCGAGCAGACTAACGAGAATTCTGTTGTAACTCTTAACCTCAATGACCTATCAGATATGACGGATATTATCGCCGAAGAACCGAGCGACGAGACTACCCCTGAGCCAGCATCAAAGGTTTCATGGGCTGCCCCAGAATCTTGGGATGTTAATGATGATGCACACGAACTGGTGAGTTCAAATAATGAGGAAGAGTACGTTGTAAAGAGAACATCCACCGATTTATCTAATGATGGCGACTCAAAAGCCCTGTACAATAAACCTTACCACGTCAGAATCCATGCTGAAGATGATGACTTCACATCTACGCTGAAAAGGCCGTATGGAGAAACTGTTGATGAGCTGATAAAGTTCTTAAAAGGAAGATACCAGTTGTCTGGCCACTACAAGCTAAGTTTGAGAGTAGGTAAGGTCACAAAAAAGCTCGATCCGTTCCAGAAACCGGTCAAAATTCAAACCAACTTGCTCTTACTATCCGGATATAATGAGGACGATAATCTGAATGAAATAGGAAGATTTGACTTAAGTTACCTGTTTAAGTTCATTTTACATCGTGACGTTTTGAAACAGCTCAGTCCAGCTGAGGAAGAATATATCAACAAAGATTTAGTTCATGTCAACCTAAAGAGTAAAGATCTTCAGAAGATCCCTGCTCTGTGTTATTCGTCTAAAGTTCAAAGCTTAGATGTTTCAAACAATGGTGATATAACCTTACCTTCAGACTTCTTCCAGACTGCTGATTCCCAACTAAGTTCTTTGCGAATGGTTAATATCAGAACTAAGGCGTTCCCACCGAACATTGTCTATGCACGGGAGCTGGTCTCCTTGGACCTTGAGAGGAACTTTATTCAAAATATTCCGGCAAATATTCACATGTTACGTAATCTTTCCATTCTCAACTTGAGTTGTAACAGATTGATTGACTTACCGAAGCTCCCATCCAACTTGAAGATTCTAGATCTCAGTTCTAATGAATTTGAAGTCTATCCAGAATCTGTTAATAAGCTCACAAAACTCTTACAGCTGGACCTGTCTTATAATAAGCTAAAAGCAATTCCGCAGTCCATCAATAACCTGACATCTTTAAAGAAGATTAATATTTCCTCAAATTGGTTGAGTCATGTTGAGATTGAACTTCCAAACCTGAGAACTCTCAATTTGAGATACAATACCATCTCTGATGTCAAAATCGATT
Source organism: Petasospora xishuangbannaensis (assembly GCA_030585085.1). Taxonomy (NCBI): domain Eukaryota; kingdom Fungi; phylum Ascomycota; class Saccharomycetes; order Phaffomycetales; family Wickerhamomycetaceae; genus Petasospora; species Petasospora xishuangbannaensis. The sequence goes on along the minus strand of JAJMBV010000010.1, from coordinate 264,185 downwards.
GCATAAATTTGGAGAACTTGTATCTTACCCACAACAATATTTCAAACCTTGCGGATCCGTTACCTAGCTTGAGAACTCTAGATCTCCAACAGAACCCAATTACACAATTGAATATTGAGTCGCACAACCTTGCTTCATTGAATCTTTCAAAGGCTAAACTGACATCGTTACCATGCTCTATTCTATCGTTAAGGAAGTTAGAAAAACTGGAATTAAGCAAAAATGCACTTCGTGAGCTTCCAGATATATCTACTCTCGTTAACTTGAGAGAACTTTCCATATACAGCAATAACTTAGAATCATTCCCTGATCTCTCCGCATTAGAGAAACTGAAGCATCTGGATCTACATGATAACAATTTGAAATCCATCTATGACTTTTCTCTGGTCGAACACGTTAATTTGTCTTCAAATCTGATTTCCGAACTGCCTGTTCCAAAGCACGACAAGACCCACATACTTAAGGCCTCGGACAATCAGATGGATGATAGTGTATTTTACACACTGCGCATGTTTGTTCACTTGAGAAGCCTGGACATTTCCTATAACAAGTTGATTGATATTCCATCTGGTGCATTAGGGACTCTCGATCATCTCGAGGAGCTGTGCTTATCCGGCAATGGCCTAACTACTTTGCCGGATGACTTTGGGACATTGGTTCATTTGAAAGTTTTGTTGTTAAATGGTAACAGATTCCGTACGCTTCCATCGGACTTGTCTAACCTTGCTGACTTGGAAGTCATCGATGTTGGTTCAAATGATCTGAAGTACAACACATCCAACTCAAAGTACGAATGGAACTGGAAGAATAATCAAAATTTGAGATACCTGAACTTGTCTGGTAACAAAAAACTTGAGATCACAGAAGATCTAAACCTACCAAGGTTGAAATTCCTTGGGCTAATGGACTTGACTATTACTACCCAGAGCATACCTGATGAGTCAATCAACATGAGAGTGCGTACATCCCCTACTAGCTTGTCTCAAGACCTAGCCTACGGTATATCTGAGCGTATGCAGAAGCATATACTTGCTAGAGACTTTATCCGCTCTAATGTTGATGGTGGATTACTCATTGGTGTGTTTGATGGAATGTACTCTGGTAAGATATCACATATTATTCGTGAGAATTTCCACACTGTTTTCAGCAATGAGCTCAAGAAGTGTGATATAACCACTGCACTAAAGAGTACATTCTTGCAGCTCAACGGGATCATCAACCATGCGGACTTAAACTCGGAGGATGGCCTTGCAGGATCGACCGCTACTGTTATTTATATAAAGGATAAGAAGGTCTACACTGCCAACATAGGTGACACTATGGTTATTATGGCCAAACCAGATGGAAGTATGACATATCTAACAGTTCATCATCAACCATCTAGTGATTTGGAGTTTGACAGAATAAGAACTTCTGGCGGGTTTGTATCTAGCAATGATAAGGTTGATGGCGTTTCTAAAGTTTCCAGAGCTGCAGGATTCATGGACCTCTTACCACATCTACACACTGGTGCTGATATCTCTGAAACTGCTATTAATGATGAAGTTCTTGTGATTGGTACCAAGGAGCTATTTGACTACTTACCTGCAAAGACAATTGGTGATATTGTGAGAGAATCTGATAATCCAATGTCAACTGCAGAGAGATTAAGAGACTACGCCCTTGCGTATGGCTGCTCTACTAAGGTACTAGTTTCTGTTGTTTCCAGGAAGAAAGTTAAGAAAATGAGTTTCCCAGTTTCAAGACAGCTTGTTGAAGACTCGAATTTAAGAAGGCTTAAGCCTGAGATCCCCCCTCCTGTTGGTGAGCTAGCTATGGTGTTTACAGATATAAAGAACTCTACACTTTTGTGGGAGAACTATCCTCTTGCTATGAGATCTGCTATCCGAACACATAATGATATCATGAGACGTCAATTACACATTGTTGGTGGTTATGAAGTTAAGACCGAAGGTGATGCTTTTATGGTCTCCTTCCCTACTGTTACATCGGCAATGATCTGGTGTTTCAATGTTCAACAACAATTATTGCTTGAAGACTGGCCTGCTGAAATTTTGCAGAGCGAAGAGGGTTGTGAACTAAAAGACCCAAGTGGCGCTACAATTTACAAGGGGCTGTCAGTTCGTATGGGTATTCATTGGGGTATTCCTGTTTGTGAGCCGGATATTATAACGAGAAGAATGGACTACTTTGGACCCATGGTGAACAAGACCGCGCGTGTTTGTGCTGTGGCGGATGGAGGTGAGATTACATTGACTTTGGATTGTCTGAATGAATTCAAGAGAATTGAAGGATCTTGGAAGAAATCCACAGAAGAAAATGTACCGATTTTGGAAGCTTTTGGTAACGGTGAACTATCGGAGATTCTGGAGAGTGAGTTTACCATCGTGAAGAACATTGGATGGCAAACACAATATATGGGCAAGGTTCAATTGAAAGGACTTGAAACGGAAGAAGAGATAACCATGGTTTTCCCTGCGCAGTTGGCTTCAAGATATAACTTCCAGCGTAAACCAGATTTAACCTCCGAGGATGTTCATAATGTTAGGGATATTGTTTTAAGACTAGATAGGATTCTATGCAAGGTCAACGGAACAATATTGGAAGTTGATACTTTGAAGAGAAGCGAACATGTTGAGAAGCAGTTGTTGGAGGTATTAATTTCTCGAATTGAACATACTGTTGCATTACTATCCCTTCGTGATCAGACTGTTGGGCTCTTTGCAGAAGACATGGATGTTTTTACTCTTGTACAAGAGCTCAGTGCGGTTTATAATGAGCGCAAAGCTAAATGAGACGGTACTTTATTTTTCCAGGTAATATCTTTGAGTAGATTTGATAGTCTATGTTCATCTCTATCACTACAGTGTTGTTTAAATCATTGATTTTATTCGTAACATATGAGACAGAAATTTAAGTGAGAGTATTTCCAAATCACTAAAAGGTGAGCATTTCCAATTCGTTCTTCAAGCCTTAACCTTCTTCTCCAAGAGCTCAGTCAAAGTGACAGCGTCAGCAGCAAACTTTCTGATACCCTCAGACAACTTCTCGGTGGACATAGCGTCCTCGTTGAGCAAGAATCTGAAGGTGGCCTCGTCATCAACGTAGGAAACCTTCTCTTCTTGGACAGAAGCAGCGACAGAGGCGTCCAAAACCTTTGGAAGGTCCTCAGTAGAGTTCAGCAATTCTTCCAAAAGCTTTGGAGCAATGGTCAAGTAGTCACAACCAGCAAGGGCCTTGATCTCACCAGTGTTTCTGAAAGAAGCACCCATGACAATGGTCTTGTAGCCAAACTTCTTGTAGTAGTTGAAGATTCTTCTAACAGACAAGACACCTGGGTCGGTTTCACCAGTGTAGGATTCACCGGTCTTGGCCTTGTACCAGTCAAGGATTCTACCAACGAAAGGAGAAATGAGAGTGACCTGAGCCTCAGCACAGGCGACGGCCTGGACAAAGGAGAAGAGCAAAGTCAAGTTACAGTGGATACCGTGCTTAGCCTCGAGCTCACGAGCAGCCTGGATACCTTCGTAAGTCGAAGCGATCTTGATGAGGATTCTGTCCTTGTCGACACCAACCTCCTTGTAGAGGTCGATGATCTGGAGGGCCTTCTTGATGGTAGCTTCCTTGTCAAAGGAGAGACGAGCATCAACCTCGGTGGAAACACGACCTGGAACGATCTTGAGAATCTCAGAACCGAACTCAACGAGCAAACGGTCAAGAGCAAGATCCACCTGTTCAGCTGGAGTGGAAACCTTCTCCTTGGCGTAGGCAACAGCCTTGTCGATCAAAGCAGCGTACTGAGGCTTAGAAGCAGCAGCAAGGATCAAGGATGGGTTGGTGGTAGCATCCTGTGGAGTGTACTTAGCGATGGACTCGAACTCACCGGTGTCAGTGACGACGACGGTACCGGATGCTTTCAATTGTTCAAGAGAGTTGGCAGACATTGTTTCTAGGGGTGGTTGAGTTATGAGAGTGCGAGTGTATTAGAGAGTTAAAGTTGTGGCAAAACACGTGGGCCTGGAGCGGGTGTGTGCTTGGGCTTCTTGGATAGCAATTGCTCAATTGGCGTGCGTATAAACCAGTAGCTTCCACCTGGGCACGTATATATATATATAACAAGCCGTGTGTGTATGTACTTATATGACAGCCGACGGCGGGGGCCCTCCTCTGGCTCACTGTTCTCCGTAGCTCGCGAACGTCGCGGCAATTCTCCCCTGGGCCAACAGCGGTCCGAGCGCCATCAGCTGGGAGGGCGGACCGCGAAGATGCGTGTGTGCAGCCGCTTGGGGTGTGCACGTTGTGAGCACTGGTAAAGGAATGCGTTAAGGATGCGTTATATTTCTGCGTTATTTGCTCTGTAATGATTGCGTTATGGTTCTGTGGAGAGATGTGTAACGATTGCGTACGTTCGTGGTACGATTGTGCTACGAATGTGCTATGAATGCGTTATAAATGCGTTATGAATTCCCTACTAATTGCGTTAGCTAGGATCTCGCACCCAGCACGCTCCACCGGGTGTAGCGGTAGATTGGGCCCAGGCAGTTGCTAACCAACGGTCTGGGTACGGCCACAGCAGAACGCTCGCTACGGCCACAGAATGGTCCCCAGAATGCTATTCTATGTACCTTGTGGGTCTAAAACAATACTGTGCGCGTAGTGCTGGGGTTTGTTGGATTGCCGCATCATCGGCTCTCTGTGTAGTGAGTGGTGCTGTGGCCTATTTGGCGGGGGGAGGGCTCCGTTTCGCGTAGAAAAGCCTGCCACTACCCTGGTAGAGAGACGGCCGGCCACCAAAGGAAACACAAACAACCCAGCAAATATGCAAGGTACCCAGATCCTTGTAGCACGTATTCACTGCGATAGCAACGTTGGAGGAGTCATTTGCTAGTGGCTGACCACAAACCTAGTCACACTGGAAAGGTGTCTGGTGATTGGCCTGCAGTAACGTCCGAGCTCGATTGCATAAGCTCTGACATAAGCGCTTTTGGGCTGGGGGCTGGACACTTAGCCGGCGGCTACGTCTTATACCCGGGCAGAGACACAAGCACGTGACCATTTAGAACGCGATCACGTGATGTGACGCGTCAACGCGTCAGGATCTCATGGTTATGAGCCTGGATAGAGATTATGTAATTGTCGTCTTGGTAAGCGCACGCAGAATCTGGAGAAAACCGATCAGCACGGGCACCGTATCTCCATCAACGTTAGAACAAGAAGTATGGCATCATTATCCCACGGTATACCAAGAGTGGCTTTCAATACTACTTCATGTCTACATAGTCTATTCATCATATATATGGGGAACACGTGCTATGTCTTTTTGTTCGATGTGAAATTCTATGAGGCTCCATCCGATCGGTGCGTGGGTATTCCGCGCGTCTGCAAACGCGAAGCTAGAAGGAACAAGAAAAGAGACCTTAGCGTAAACAATAACAACGAAGAAACGCTCAACACCAACAATATCCCTACAGACTACTCCGGTGGTTTCTCTGTTCGGCGTTTCCTTTTTCTACAAACTCCACAGCTGCTACCGGCGGTTGTAGAGCAACGAACAATGTCGTCACAAGTGATTGCTGAGATCACTGAGTATCGCGCCATGTTCACCTTAGACATCCGGCAGAAGCTTAAGCGGTGGAAGGACGGTAAAGTGGCATACCATAAGTTCAATGGTAATCGCAAGCTCTTTGTATACACCGAGGACGGACACCTCGTTTCAGAGAAAATGATGGGTAAGGCCCAGACCCGTGTCATCGAGGAAGAGCAATACGGAGTAGAGTTTAAGGCCGGTTCCGTCCTCGTTACAATTGAGGAGCTTATTGGGACTTGTGAAAAGGAAGTTGGATCTGCATATAAGCAACTGCGGGTGCAACGGTCTACAAAGCTGGCTGGTGCTGATGCTTCGCCGCTTGTTATACAAAGGAGTTCCTCGCTTCTCACAAGACACTCGGGCACCCCATTGACGCTAAACAACACTGTCGGCCGCAGAAAGATCGGACTCAGTAGGAATGACACTCCCTCAAAGAGGTCAAGACCCAACCAGTGCAGAAGACGGGATCCAGTCATCGCCATTTTCACCGCAGTCGAATCTACTGATAACTATGCTCACGAGAGCAGTCCTATCAGTCCTACGCATGACTTCTCCTTGCATCATGAGCAAACTTCCTCCCCCAAAACTCCCGCTGTTGCTCCACTGTCGGCAATGAAGAGAATAGCCGATCGGGTTACTCCGTCAAAATATACACCTACTCCACTATCAAAACCCCTAAAAAACTCTTTCAAATCAAGCTCCAAAGATCACTTTGGAGAGCACGAGCAACGCTTCTCTTCTTCGTCACTCTTACAAAAACTTCTTGAAGAAGAGGATTTCGAAGAGCCGGTGGAAAAAAAGGGTGTCCAAGAGACCAAACCTGAAAAAACTCCTTTATCGAAGTCTTCACTAACGGTAGTGCCTCATGTTGTAAATAAATCACAGCCTTTACCTACAGTTCCAAGTGATCAAACCACCATTATATGGGGAACTCAACAGGACTCGGCAGCTCTTGCGGAACGGCTCACGCTGCTACATAAAAAGACATCTTCGGAGAGAATACAACACCAATCTCCTGCATGCCGTATTACGACACCCCGTCCTCGAATCGGGCGACTTGTACGCGAGCATATCCGTGTTGAGCAGCCAACTCCAGTACGAACACCCCAAATCAAAAAGTCAATGCAACGCACCCCACTTCAAAACCTTCAGGAGAACTCTATGTTGAGATTCCCACACTTCGCAGATTCCCCTATCACTACTTCAAGTTCAAAAAATGTGAAAGATTTGTATGAAGGTGGATTGTTGACACCCGCCAGCGCTCAATCGAAAATCAACGTTTATGTAAGTGATTCCGAAGAAGATGTTATGGACGGCACCGAAATACCCGTGAAACAAGGGTGAACGCAAACCGCAACAACCATAATGACGTGAGTTGCATCTTAAATTTGGGATTATAGTACAGAATATTACTGAAATACAAAAGAACCATATGCGTATCTATTAATGTTCGTATATGACATAGGTGTATAAGATTAAAGAGAAACTGAACCATAAAGTGTGAAAGTCCCGGTCATAATATAACTGCACACTGGCGCGGTTGGCCACACCAATTACAAGAGTTAATAGTAGGGACAAGAAGAAAATAAGAGTCATCGAGAATCATAACAATCATGTTTGCAATCAGAAGTGGAAAAAGATATTTAAAATAATTACAATCTCAGAATTCAAACTGTTCCAGAGTCATTGGTTCCTTCTTAACGAGTGTATCATCAAACTCCCAGTCAAATCCAAACATATTAACGCCCAAAGCATTTCCCTGATCCTGACCTGCCACCCGTGAGCCCAGCTGCAACTGTGACTGTTGTTGTTGTTGCTGGTGCTTTTGCGAGTTAGAGTTAAAGAGGTCTTGGAAGGCCGAGTCCAAGTTTTGAATGCCTTTTAAATTACCCTGTTGTTCAGCATCTTCAATTGAATATACTGGTGACATTATTGTTGATCCAGTGTTTGTGTCACTAAGATTCACATCGAGGTCCAGGGATCCTCTTTCTTCTGGTGCCGTGAGAATTGAGTCGAGTGTTGCTGCTCTCCGGGGCTGCTTGAAGATGTCGAGCGATGTTGATAAAGGGGACTCGGAATATGACATTGATGGGGATGTTGTTGATAGGCTGAACCGAGATTGGACCGAGGATGAGGAGGAGTTCGATGAACGGATGGAGGGAAGTTTGTGGATGTGATTGTCGGAGTTCCGTCTTGCTTTGGATAAGTGTGTGTGGTGTGAATGGATATGTGAGGCCCTGGGAGAGGGACTACGACTAGGTGTAGCATGGTGTGTGGTTGAAGAGGTAGAAGAAGGAGAAGCTGTCACGTCTGTGATGTCTTGCAGTGAGTAAGTTTCGGAGGATTCCGCAAGATTATGAAGCCTATCAGCAGGTAAAAGACGAGAGATAACTCTATTGATATCCCATTCACCGTCTCTATTACGAAGCTCACCGTTGGTACAAAAGCGGTAAAGTTCGTCCTTGCCTTGACTGCTCTTCTCGAGAAGTTGTGTTAATGTTTGAACAAGCACTGACACTCTGGTCTCTAACAAATCAACATATGCTGCTGGGTAGACCTGTCCAGCCTTCTTTTTCGTCATATAGGTACAGATCTTCCCGTCCTGGAGACATCTGGTACAAGGACGCTGGCCGTCACACTTAGTCTTGGATTTTCTGCAACAGTCACAGGCTTTAGAAACACGCTTTTTTGTGTGCTTATCTTTCTCAGGCATTTTCGAATATTAATACGACTTTTGGGGTATATGTGGAAGGAGATTGGAAGGAAAAAACAGTAGAATTGAAGTGTGGTAGAATTCGGGTGCCAGTTTTCTGAGCGGATGGATATGCGAGTACAGGTGGGTAAGGTTCAAAAATATCAATGGAAACTTCTCCTTGAAGTTTGAGTATGTATGCCCCTTAATGTCTTAGCAGCCTTAGACAACAAATGTGTCAGTACAAAAAGCGTCCCGGAAAGGCTTATATATGTTTTTTGAGGTTCCGTCCGTCGGTTTTAACAGACGGGCCCCAGTTGTGAAGTCTTAGTAATTGGGAAGTATGCAATCACAGTGCAGGACAGAGTGCAGGAAGGATGTAGGCTGATTACTCGTTTAACGGAAAAGTAAAGCCGGGTTTGAAAGAGTATATTCCAAAAAGATAGTACAGAACAGTACTGGTTACGGAAATCGGAGTTAGCAGCGGAATCAGCACACGCAGAACACAAATCAACAAGGAGGAAGTTGGTATTGAAAAAGTGGTATAGAGGAGCTAGAAATGCCATACTACATGTTGGGGCCCCAAGAAGTGGGAGAACGGGTCGGTTATATACCATTTTTTGCCGTCTGGAGGGCGTGCCCGGGTTCCATTGTCTCGCGTTGCCGCGATGATGTCAGGCAAAGAAAACGCTAAGGAAACCGGGCGTCGTTTTCTCTCTGGCCGGGACGCGGTCTTTCTCGGCACACGGGGGCCGAGCCGGGTCCGTGCGTGATTGTGCACAGGGCGAGAGGGTCTGCATATCCTTATTTGGGTTATTGCACTGTGTGGTACGGAAGTTCGAGACTCTATGTGGTTTTTTAGGTGGTATACTTAGTGCTTGGATCGTTGCGGTGGCAGTGGCGCTCAACCTATCCCTTGTGTTATTTTTTGGGATGGTGTTAGTGCCTGCGATGCCGATACACGGGAATTAGCTTTCCGTTGTGTTTCAAAGGGAACTACTGTTCGTAGTACTGGAATTCGCTTTAAGAATTCCCGTTGTAAGTGTCGAAAAATACATTTTGGCACTTTGACACTTTTGTGTATCTTCACCGATGCAGCTTCTATGCTGATTTCGCTGCAACTGGATAATGAGTCTTCAAGCTAACTGTTCTTATCCGTAATGGATGAGGTGATTTGCTACTATATGTTGCGTTTTCTTGCGCTGTATACCACGATAATCTCACGTGCTAGGTTATCATAGCAGCTGGCAATATATGAGATGAGACATAGAATTTAATAGCCTTCCTTCAGATTTGTTCCTTTTTCCTGATAGCTTGCAACCTTTTTTTAATTCCAAACTATATACCAATAACTTGGTTTATCTACAAAACTCTTTTCTATCTTTCACGTATACTGAAAATATCACTTTGATGTGTTAGATTCTTTGGCAGACCTCTGTGGGTATGTCTTTGCCAAGAAGAAGAATCACTTGACAGCGCACTCCAAAATGTAGGATAGCGCGCAAAGCAAGTCAAGTCTTCTATGCCCATTTATCACCTGTATCGATAGCTGAAAGGACCATGAGTCTCCAATCTAATCATTAAACATATCTATATACGAAGATGACAATGTCTATAGTAAACATTGACAATACAATCGCAGAAATGTCCAATTCATGCATCTCCGCACTACACTACGAGGTATGTAAGGGTTTTTAGTGTTCTTCAACCAAGAAAGAGGTACAAAGTGCCCTTTCCCTCTCCCCGTTTCCCTTTCATCTTCCACATCCCTACACGGTAAAGATGCGAGAAGACAAAACTCCAAGTATGGCGCCATTTAAAGCGCGTCTATTATAGCAGTTTTCCCACCCCAGATATTGTAGACTGATCTACCGCTTGCATCTACAGATATCCGTTGACAAATATCAAAAAATCTGTCATTTAATTAGGAAGACCGGTCGGGAAGGAGCCATTGAGCGCTGTGTGTTGATTGCTGCTCCATGTTTTCTATGTTGCGTTAAGCAACGATGTTCGAAACTGAACTTCACACAAATCACTCATACGGCTGATCCAAAATATCTTTTGAGAGATTTTTTTACGTGGGCTGCCCCGTGTGCGTGTGTGTATGTGTATTCATGTACACCAAGCAAGATACGGCTGACAGGTGAAAGAGAAACCGCGCGCAAAGTTCCGCGCGAGTACCGAAGAGAGAGGGTCGGACGCACAGTGAGAGCAGGAGAATGACCAAAAGGCACCAAAAGTAATAGAAGGACATACAGAGGTATTTTGCTTTGGTAATGATGAGATATACAGTGGAAATGTAGAAATCTGGCTAGCCAAAGAAGCCGCCAAGAGAAACTGTCAAGCCGGGATATAAGCAATCAAAAAGTGATGGCTAATTACAAAAAAAAGAATATTCAAGGAATAGTGCTAAAAAGGCTCGACCGCTTTTCCTAATCCAACTTGTACTGCATGTGGCCTACTTGCCTTTTCTGGCCATTATAATGTATCTCAGATGGAGTTGTGTTTACAGCCTCTTCATTTCCCCTCGCGGAAAGAAAAGACACCTTCTATTCTCCGCTGTGACAGGTCTCTGTGACACAAAGAGCTCTGCCGCACAGACTAAATGATCTCAACTGAGCCGGAATATCTGAAGGAAGAATGTAGAAGAAATATAAAAGGGTCTAAAGAGAGATATTTTGAGCCATATATGTGTGTACTATAACAGTACTTCCTTTTTAGCCTTCCATAGTCCCATGCGTGAGTGTCATTGAACCTCTCGGCGCAGTCTTAATTATGCCGATGCCTAGCACCGAGAGAGGACGCCTTGAACCGATATAAGCATAGACTTTGGGGCGACAAAAGCCGATTCATGGTCATTGGGCATGATTCCGTTTCTCCAGTTACTTCTATGATATGCATATAGCAATTTTAAAGTTTTATGGTTTTGGTGCTTTTCACTAGTTCTTCCAGTCCTTTTTCGTCAGTATAGGATGACCCTACGGAGACTGTGCTTTCTGGGTTTGTTTTTACAGGCCAAAAGAGCAATGTTATTATCCTTCGTGGAGTGGAACGTCAATTATGACTGGAACTTCTACACGTGGGGGACCCCTACGTATACTTTTGCTTGCCGATACTGCTGGTTCTCAATTTCTTGGCTAGTGCTGGCTTGGATTCGTTATCGATAATCCTAAGTTATAGGAATGTACGAGCATGTTCAGCCAAAAAAAAGACTAATATCTACATCGCCATATTTACGGATGTATTTTAATCAATACAAGTATGTAAATTCTAACTAACTACTAAAAAAGCAGGATTACGAGAATAAATCTCACGACGGCCTAGTAAGGCCAAAAAGCTCAAAGCCAATACTCAAGCCTAGAATTGACACAACGACCAAATTTCTCTGGTATGGAAATATTTAGTATTTTTATCATCCAATTCATAACTAATAATCTACTAACCCAATGGGCACATCTGTAAATTAGCGAGAGCACGGAGCTTGAGGTTAGAAAGTGCGCCATCCCAAAGGTGGTGCCGCGAATTCATTTCCTCTTCTTAGGAAAAGGTCCTCCACAGTAATCTGGCATTAGAACCACAGCACAAAATCACAGGATCTATTTCTAGATTTGGGTGTTCATTCCGTTCTACTTTAGAAAAAGCAATGACCACGAAGAGACCTGTGACGCTTTTAAACGATATGAGTTCCCCGGACTCTCTAAAGAGACCTAGACTCGCTCTTGAGTACCAACAAAGCCAACCTACAGAAGTCATCGCCCATAATGACCAAAACCTGCATAACCTGTATCTTGATACAATTGATCGGAAAAGATTGGACTTTGACTTTGAAAAGGTTTGCTCTGTAACACTATCCAATATTAACATTTATGGATGCCTTGTATGTGGAAAATACTTCCAGGGACGAGGCAAGTCGTCACCAGCTTACTTCCATTCAGTTGATGAAGATCATCATGTCTATGTCAATTTCCAGACCTTAAAGGTATACCTCCTTCCTGAAAACAAACTGGTCTATTCTCCACTTATTGAGGATATCAAGTACTCGATCTGCCCAAGATATTCGAAAGAAGAGATCCAAAAACTCGGCTCATCTCAAGTACATGATCTCTTAGGAAACAACTACACACCGGGGTACATTGGTCTCAACAACATCAAAGCCAATGATTACGCAAATGTGGTATTACAGTTGATTTCACATTCAAAGCTTTTCAGAGATTTCTGCCTCTTGGCCGGAAAAGAAAAGGATATCAACAAAACCGAACTAAACAAAAGGTTCATAATCTTTATCAAGAAACTTTGGTCACCGAAGCTCTTCAAGAGTCATATATCACCTCATGAACTTCTCCAGCATATTGGTGTCATTTCTAATAAGAAATTCACTCTCAATGAACAAAAATCTCCGAAGGAGTTTCTCCTCTGGCTCATAAACAGTCTGCATCGCTCTTTCACCGACGAGCCGAAATCGTCATCGGTACTTAGCAAATCATTCCAAGGTAAAATTACTGTCAAGACCACTCAGCTTCTCATTGACCAAGAGACGGACCAGCCTGTTTCTTCTTCAGAAACAGCTTCTATTACAACGAGATTTTGGATCCTCACTCTTGATCTACCCTCCGTATCACTTTTCAAAGCCAAGTCGGGTGTTCAAGAAATCCCACAAATCCGTTTAGAACGGCTTTTGGAGAAATATAATGGTAAAAAAGAGACTTTCCTTCCTGGTAAGGTACAGACATATGAGATTGTTAAGCATCCACCATACCTCATATTTGACTTCAACAGGTTTAAGGACAAAAATCTCGAGATTGACCTCCTTGTGAAGGACCGAAACCAAACAATAGTTCAGTTCCCGCTTGAACTAGGTCTTCAAGGTGAGAGCGTTAAGTACCGTCTCATTGGTAATGTTGTGCATGATTTAATTCAGAGTGATGAACTTGATAAGGATGACAGAAGCATGTGGAAAGTGCAATTACGAAATGGAGAGACCTGGGTAGAGATACACGACTTGCAGGTAAAGAAGAAAGAAGCTGCTTATATGTTCTTGGGAGAGACTTGTCTTCAGCTTTGGGAACGCATTAAATGAAGGTTCAGTCTATTCTACTTTGTAGTTGATCTCTATTATTTGCCCTCGTACTTTGGTGTATATTATGCAACAAATCATTTGATAGCAATGGAATCTACAGCGCCCGTCAAGACGCTGACAACGTTTTCCTCCACTAGCTTCTCTGCCGTTTCTAACAAATGCTTCTTTGGGTCTTGTTTACCAACGTATCTTGTCTTTAGTTGATCTTCTGAGAGCTCCTTCTCCTCCTCAACGCGCTTAACGTATTGTTCTGCAATCTTCACCATCTGTGTAGCAGCCTCCGAATTGTGTTTTTCCTTGTGATCATAGTCCTGTAATGCGAGGCCCGATTGCCACTCCTTTTTGTGTAAGTTCAGCAGCATGTTCGTCTCCAGTGGAGTCTTGCGGTAATCAATATTGAGAGAGTAGTAATGACGGTTTAAGCCGTGAATCAACGCCTGGATTGACGGCTTGTTGAGGTGGCCAACATTGGAAGTTGTTTGTCTCGGTTCCTGGCCCATCATGAGTGCACCAGAACTGATGAGTCTAAAGGCATCAATTACAACTTTACCCTTGACGGACTGGATCGGGTCAATGACAACGGCGACTGCTCTGGAGTTGAGCTGTTCGAACGATTGTTGTGTATTAATATCAACAGACGATAACCAGCATCCGAAACCAGGGTGCGAATGGTACCAGCCAACCACCATCTGGTCTCTTCCGGTCTGTCTGAGCATGTCCATCATCCTAGTCTGGAACACATCGTCCACTGCCTCAACAGAGACACCGGTACCAGACTGTGGCATCGCAAACACGTCAATCACATGCACTGTGTAATCATCAACGAATTCACCCAGCATGAGTCCCATAACTTCCATGGGAACACCTGCACGTCCGTGTTTAAGCATCTTAAGCAATGCTAGCGAAGATATGTATACTGTTTCTTTGTTGTCAATGACAGGTCCGTCAGCTGGAGCACCGCCACCGAGCCCACCACCTTGTCCGAGCAGTCTCTGAAGTCGTTCCATTGCGCTATTTCACTTTATGTGGTAAGCTACGAGGTGGATGGAGAAGAAAGGGTGCTTTCCTCAATTGGCGATGGTTTGCACAACTGGGTTCATGCGTTGAGTTCCATGGTACAGTGGCGACTTCTTCGGTGGACGGTACACCAGGGCCTCGCAACCACTTACAGACACCCTAGCTGAGTAAGCACTCACATAAGCATGACCATTATGAGCCCATGTGTGTTCTTAATAAGCGCTTATGTCATCTCGCGTCTCTCCAGGGGGAAACATCGTCACTCGCACCGAGAAGCGCCTTTCTGGGGAAAGGTGATGTATCACCTTCCTTCAAGCAGAGCCTTGCTGATGGCTACGCATCATAAACGCTCCCACAGCCCCTCAATACGCTTGCCATGACACCATCGAGACGCCCGCACGTTACACTGGCATAACAGGGATGGATTCAGGGATCGTACAAGGTTGCCGAACGGCACAGGAACGGTTGAACGGCACGGGTCCTCACGGAGTGTTGTCTGGGTAGGTGTACGTGTACGGACGGGCACAAGGCACCACGCTCTGGGGGCCGCGTGGTAACACAGCGGGGAACCACTGATGAAGTTCCTCTCACGGCTAGCATACCCAGATGTCCTCTTTGATGCTCATCTAAACTCCATCCATACACCATCCATACACCATCCCATTCACCGTCATCACCCATACACCATCTAGTAGGACCATCAGACTCACCGCGACCATCCAGACACCGCACACACTACACCGTTTATTAGTGTACACGGTAGTATGGGCCATTGACCAAACATCGTACAATACACTAAGACTCTAAGGGTTGTTGTTCGGATGTCATGAGCTATTACCTGATCTTCGCTTTGTATGCTGATAATACCCCTACATTTGGTGGTACCCTTGCGATAGTGGCATCCATCTAGACACTAATAATATCCGCACTTTGATAGTAACCATGCACAACACCGTACAATGTACAATACCATACACTAATAATACCCCTAATCGTACTCAGACACCATACATTATTGGCATGCACACTCCTAGCTCGCTAATCGTACCCAGACCATCCACTATCTGCATACACTTCACCAACGATTAGCATAGGAAACCATACTCCTTCACTGATACTCTCCACGCACTATAACCCCTACCCCTTGTCTCGCAACTTTGTTCTGTACCATGTTTTCAACCTCACACACTAGTGCACACGATGGTTTATCCACTCTATCACACACCTAGGGTCTGACTCATCCACATACCATCTACCCAGCAACCCACACGCCAATTCGATCCCCTGTCTACAACTTGCATCCAAGTGCCAGGATCAACATACAACCTCATACACCACACTCTCAACAGAGACGCACAACACCCACCTAACCTTCCAGGCCCTATTCCAAAGTACCAAACTTATGTCTACACAGTTCTACTGATGCTTCTTCAAGCCCAAGCAGCCACAACCGTACACCAAGGCGCTCCCCTGGCCAAAAGGACTCTACCTGCCTGGCCCTGGGCGATCACCGGCTCCGCGGGCGTGTGAATCAGCGGTGGCCAAACAAGGTGACTGGGCCGGAGGGGCAGCTCCGCGCCCCGGGCTCAACAAGCGCGAAGGCCTGTTGGCAAAGGGCGAAAACAACCAAAGACGGAGCAACTGTCCTACACCCGAGCGAGTACCACCGCCAACGGCCCTTCTTTGTTCAACAACTACTACACACCACAACACGGTACACTTCTGTTGGCGTGTTTATCCAATAAAGTGGCCACTCGATTAGGGAACGGTCTTTGCTGTGTTCGAAGCGCCTCACTACAGCACCGAGCCGCCCGCACCCAATCCACTATCCACCACGCCTTCGTTCAACAGGCGCAAGAAGGAATACCAGCCAGTCTACACATCGCTCGTGGGACCGTCTTTACGGAAAACACAAGGACGGCTCATTTCTTTGTGTGTCCTGTGGTTTCCACAACAAGAGAAGTGTTTCTTTGTCCAATCATTTCCTTGATAATCCCTGATTTGGTGCCCTGTTGAAATCTCAAGAACGTTGTGCTCTTTGTTGATCTCCTCGAGTGTGGCGTGCTTGCAAACCGATACACGTTTTCCACTTCGTTTTACCCTGGCTGTTTAGCTTTGTGAAGGGACGGTACTTTCATCTGCCGTTGTGTCTCTCTTTTGTTGTGTCCTGTATTCTTTCTTCGCACCACTCCCTCCTTCTGTCCTATCTGATCTTCCCACTACACATATATATATATTTATATATACCCGTTCACATTCTCAAACTCACACACAGTGTCATAAGAATACCATGAGGAAATCTGAGAAATTGTTTCCTTTCAAACCCGGCCAGGTGGTCATGGCGAAATTTTCCAGCTTCCCGTTTTGGCCTGCGGTGATTATGGCGAACACACATGTATCTCCTGAAATCGTCAAGGAATTGGACGTACATAATACGAAGAACGAAAGGTTCGCGTACATTTACTTCTTCGGTGACGAGAACTTTGGCATGGCGTACGAAAGCAAAATCAGACCAATCACCGATAAGGATTTGTCTGAGAAAGGGAAGAAGTCCAAAGCAATGACTGGTGCTATTGAGGCTGTCAAGAACTACACAGGATATTGGGATCTTCTCTTGAAGCAAAAATTAGTATCAAAAGATACAACGCCCTATGACTTGGAAACAATCACCGACGTGCCAGACGGGCGAAAGAAACGTAGGAGCTTGCACTCCCGAGAAAACAACGCTACAGATGGTAAGAAGAAACGCAGAAGCACCAACTCGCTACGCAACGGGACAGAAGATCCTACTGAGCCAAAGAAGAAGAGCTCTTCGAAGAGCTCAACTCCAAAGGATGACAGCCAAAGTGAAGCTGAAGAATCGCCTGAAGATCTCGTCAAAACTGTCTATTCTTTCCGTTTCAGACTTCAGAAAGGCCTTGTTCAGCGAGACTCCAAACCATCAGAGGAAGAATTGAAAGCTGCATCTCTTGTATTAAAAGAGGTCGAGGCATTCACAGATCGTGACAAGATGACTGTTGACCTTCTTCGTCATTCCAAATTGTACAAAGTGATGAAAGTAATAATTCGTGAACCCCTTCTCGCAAGACCAAACGACTACAAGTTCCATGAGAGAGCCGAATCTCTAATGCTAAAGTGGAAACCCCTCCTTCAACAACTTTTGGAGGAAAAGCTAAAGGACACACCGAACACTTCTGTTAATGACCATAATGAGGAGACTGAGTTGAAGAGAGAAGGAACACCGAAAGCTCCGCTGAAACTGAGAGATCTCAATAAGTCAGATGGCACTTCATCCGAAAAAGAGAATGGTGATACCGAAGAAGTCAAGCTAGAGTCTGATGCAAATCTTTCCGAAAAGGAGAAGGCGAATGGTGAGGATGCCTTAGAAGTTGATGTTCCCGAGAACAACAAGGAGAATCTCAAAAATGGTTCCCGGTTACCAACAAACGGCGAAGTTGCTGTCAGCGATATATAATCTGCGCCCGATTTCATTTCTCTACAATCATTTCTCATTATCTGGAATCATCTGCATTACAGTTAAATTACCCTCTTGTATTTCTTCCCTATATTATTTTCATCAATCTCTTTAACCAATTGCTTTGAGCTATCCCTATTCTGCGGTAAACGATGAGGAGAGAGAAAGAGAGTATGTGTGTGGTTCTCTTCTATAGGTGGCCCTGTACTATAACTATAAATAGCCCTGCCGCATCTTGTTTACTTCTCGTGTAGATATTGTTGTGTCGTTCGGTATTGGATTGGTTGTATCATCTAAACGACGCGCCGCTGAGCAGTTGCTGGATAGCAGCACCGTTAGGAGAAGAAAGAACCTGTTCAGGCAAATGTAGAATTCTCTTTTCGAGCTCGCCTCCATTTAAGAATTGTAGTACTTCGTGTGTGAAATGATTGCAGTTGTTTGTAAAGACGTTGTAGCTTCCTAATCTGAAACGTCCCTGTCGTAGCTCATCGAGGTATTCCTGTAAGACCTCTTCGGGAATATAAGTCTCGCCAGCTTCCAGGACTTCGACAGCGATTCCAAAACGTGTGAGACCAGCATCCATTCTTGTGATTCCTTCTGTGTCGAAATAGTACTCTTTCCCATTGATTACAACAGCGGTGTGGTAAATGGCGTCGAGGTCGATGCCGATGAATGCCCGTGAGTAAATCCGCGCAAGCCCATGCGAGATGTCGTAGACGTACACCTGTACTTGTTCTGCTTCTTCTTCCGACATGGTGAAACGTCGGATAGTATATGTGTTTATTATATATACGTGATGATGGTATCAGGGGAAACAGTTGCCGAGGCGAATGTTAGGCGCTTTAAAGCCGTTAAAGAAGATCTGCTCGGCCGGTGGCGTCTGACGGTTTTCCGTTTTCATCTCCGGCAAATCCGTGTCTATATCTATGTGGCGCATACCGCATGGGGATAGGATAAGGCCTATAACCGAGTGGATAAGTGAGAGGCCGTTAAAGGTCGAAAAAAGGGTAATCTGGGGGACTTGATCTCTGCTTGCAAAGTTGCAATACGTGAAAAGAGTGTAGTAAGTTCTAGTTCTGTATGCCGGGAAACTGCAAGCGAGCAATCAAGTAAGAAAGAAGGATAAAGCAAGCAAGTACGAGGGAACGAGAAAACAAGAAGAAAAGAAAAGAAAAATCGAAAAGGAAAAAATCGTGTTAATCACTATTAAAGAGAGACAAATACATGGGAAAGGAAATATTCATTTCCTTACAGAGAGCTGACGTCACAGCTCGTAGCATGGTGAAATGCGGATGGATGGTTATGATGCGAGCCAAAGAAGAGTCTCAAAGATTCTCCAGAAGAGTAGAGAACATGCGACTCAGTAGTGCTTCATTGTAAAGAATAGGAAGAGAATGAAGGAACTTCACAAGTCATCCTAGATATTTCCGCTACAGGCATTGTCTCCGATTCGTTATCTCTGACTGGCGAGCTACGGATCTCGCCCGTGATCTCACCCGGTGCATAGCTGGTGTTGAAACTCCGAATATCGTCATCATGGTATATAAACGTATCGAAACGACGGATATACTCAATTGAGACCTCCATAGACCCGTCTTCCAAACGCCAGCTGCGCGTAATCACCAGTAAGACATTCAGGCCATTGGTTTGCCGGACGTAGTAGCAATGCAAGCAGATCTGCATTGTTCCAGATGAAGTTCTCGCCGCAAGTCCCAAATTGCGGTGTTGAGACAAGAAGAGCATAAAGTTCACGCAACGAAGCTACCAATATCTCCACATCTTTTGTGCCTGAAAGACGCCCACGGTCTCACCCATTTTCCAAGGTGGATGTCATTTTGTTTTTTTTACTTTTTGCTCTTCTTTCAGTCCCTTCTCGAAGGAAAAAGAAGGTAGAGCTGAAACGGCGTTCATTGAGGCTGTCATTGTCGCCTGAAGTCATATGGCGGATCTGGGGTGGGCCAAACTCTGCCTACAGGGACCGAATCTTCCGAAATCATCCTACTATCCCATCGATGTTCCTACAAATTGGAGAAACCGGTGATGTGTGTATTCAATAGACGAAATAAGGATATCTTTATTGTAATGCGGTGGAATACAGAGTACCTTACCTCGGTAGTTTTGCTTGTAGCATGATGTGGATCTATCTCCGTCTGGAAGAATTTATCACGTTCCGCTATACAGATATAGGTCTAAGCAGCAGGTGTGAGGCATTAGAAGGTTCCAGAGCAGTCAAAATATTAGCATCATCGGTGTCCTGAGAGTATTTTTGGTTGTCACGGTACTTTGATGGTATTTCAATGGCACTCAATAGCATTCCAGTAGCACTCTACTAGCACTCCAATAACACCTCAATAACATCCCAAAAACATCCCAATGACACTGCAATAACACTGCGACACCACACCTGAAGCATTCTATAGTTGTATCTGTAACCAGGTCATTCAAACAACGAATGAAATGAGATGCCACCTATTTTATCGTATAGCGCTACTCCACACCATTGGCCGATGACGGTGCGGGTATCCGTTAACACACAAAGCTCCGCTATTGAGTTTGTCCCCCCCCCCAAATTTCTGTTTTCTGCTAATAGAAATGATCTTTGAGCCCGTACACTGTCCAATGATTTATGCTTAGAGTTGTATAGCAACTATTCTTGACCTTTTCCTTTTCTATTCTACGTCATGCTCTCTACAGTATTCTCAATAGAGAGTGTGTCTCTCCCAGAGCCATGGCTATTAACCAGTTATTGCCCTCCTCCAAACAAGCTCATTTCTTACGGGCTTGTATGTAGCCTAATCAAATTAGGTGCTTACTGAACAATACTTTTATATTACATTTACATGCCAAAGTTGTAATGTTTAATAGCTACATTTTAACCCCAGTCCGCCCCTGCCCCTCATTCAGAAGGAGCCTGGGCCTCGCGGGACTCACGCCCCACTAAACCTCGTGCGTGATTCGGTCCAAGACTAGGCAGCTGACTTTTTTTCTAGACAAACCTTCGAGGACGGAGAACAAAGAGCAACAAGGCGACGTCCTGTGCACTTCGTCACCCAACGACGATATATATCAGGGCTCGGCGTCTGGTCTTTGTGGTACCTGCTATCAGTTGTGACAGGAAACCTTGTAATAGAGCTAAAATTCTGCCACCGGGTGTGCTTGAGCCACTCCCCGACTGATTTTCAACTCTGAAGGAACCTCATATCGCTCTCTTCGGCGCAAACCGTAAAGAAACGATTCCAGGTAATAACTCTACAACTCAATAGGAAAGTGTTTCCGCTTTCTCTCGACACCTGAGTTGTTTGAATCACACATTTTTGTTGACCTACAGTCACTCAAGTGTCGCCATTTACCGGATAAGCACTTAACACTTTCCAATTTCCCAATATGTCGGACTCAAGTGGAAGTAGCACGACGTCACAGCCGTCGTCGATCCTTTTCTTCATCGCCATCGCAATCGGTATCGTCATAGCTTTGGTGTTCATATTCTTCTCCTTAAGATACTATGTAAGAACAAGGCTGGGGATCTATGCCACTGCAAGACTCACAACGGGGGGTCCGAACGGGAATGTCATACTACTGAACGGGGACTTCCCGATCCAGCAACTCAACATCTACAACCACGACCTCCAAAACCATATGCGTGCACAACGACGCCGTAGACGATATATGAAGAAGAGACGTCTTACAGAACAGGAAGTCAACCATCTATTCCCGATTCGCACCTACCAGAATTGGCTTGATGGGGGAGCCGAGAGGGACATTGAGAACAGAGACATCATGGCACAACTGAAGGAGGAAAACGACCAGGCTATCCACGAACAGCATCAAGCGGATGCGGTGGCGTTGGCCAATGAGCCTAGTGATTCCACAACTACAACTACAGGTGCGGATGCGTTGACTTCTAACCTCAACTCCACAACAATAGTCTCTGATGAACCGATCACTCCTCCTACTTCCACACCAACTCCAGAAGTTCCTGAGATTGACCTGGGTAACCCACACCCTCACGAGATCCACTTTGATTCCGGTTCATGTGCTATCTGTATTGATACGTTCGAACCTGAGGATATGGTGCGTGGTCTCATTTGCGGCCATGTTTTCCATCAAGAATGCCTTGATCCATGGCTCACTAAGCGTAAAGCATGCTGTCCAATGTGTAAACGTGATTATTACATGAAAGATAACAACGCCGATGGTGAATCGAGTCGTGAAGTTGGTACTCAAGCGCCATCTGCCGACGATCATGGCGATGTTGATTCCTTTATTGGATGGCCAGAGCTGCAGTATACCACACTTGAAGATCGCGTGGGTGAAATTCTCCAGAGAAACCCAGAGTTACAGGGTTTGGCTGAAGATAGAATTAGGCAATACCGCACTCTTAAGTGGAGAATCTTTTGGTTCGTTATGGGTATCTCAAAAGCCGACTTGTTAAATTGTACCATTGCAAGCGAAGATGAAAGACGTCAAGAAGCTGGCTTACATGATCACCCAAATCTTGAGCAGGATCGTCCTACTGCTGATGGAGAACATGGTGAAAATAGCCGGATTATACAACCTGGAGATGTGCCTGCAGCTCACTTGGTGTCCACTGGAGTCTCTGAGGAGACAAGAAGGGAAGTCCTCGAACGGTTGGCCTGATTGTTCTTATCTATCGAATTGTTGTATGTCTTCATGATTATTTCCTTATGAGTCATGATGTTTTAACTATCCTATGCTGTTCTGTTTTTTTGATTTTATGGTTACTCACTTATTTTTTTCTGTTCGTTTGTTGTTTGGTCTTGGTTTTTTTCTTTCATTTGATTCATCTTTGGCTCTTCACCTTCTGTGTACTTTCCACCATTTTATTTAATGGGCTGCCGTAATGTGCTTTTTATTCTGTGAGACCGCAACGTCGTTTGCATATATCTTACACGTCCTTGAGTTTCAGCTCCATTTTAATAATATCCTAATTGTAAAAGTGATTGAATCACCTACTAGAAAGTCATCTGACCCTCACCATTTTTGGTATCTCAATAAAACTTTTTTTTCTTCTTCTTTACATGTGTATATCTAAACATGGTGACTATTTTACAGAAGTATTTATGTCATTGTCGCCTTTAACAATGCACAACGAATCAGCAGTCACCATCAAAACAGAACGATCAAACAAACGTTAACTTGAATAACAATTTCCCAAAAATACATGACTATTAAACCACCCGTATTATATCTTCATCTTTTTCTCCGTTCTTCACTTTTTCATTGGAGGTTATCCTGTGGTTTAAATGGACAACTTCTCGGTCTTCTCGGTCAACTCTTCCTCCTCTTCTTCATCATCATCACCCTCATCAGCCAAAATAGCAAAAGCAGATTTCTGAACGATTGACTTGGAAGAAGTTTCTTCCTTGTGAGTGTTCTTGGCTGGACCAGCATTACGTGGTGGAAGCTCCTTACCACGAGCCCAGACATCAGCAGCATCAGCAACTGACTTCTTGTTGCTGTTGTTTCTAGAAGATCTCTCAGATCTGAAGGAAGTCAGACCAGATGCACTTCTCGCAGCACCCCAGTCAAGCTCTGGCTCCTCCTTCTTTGGCTTGCGTTCTTTTGGTTCTCTTGGTTCTCTTGGTTCTCTTGGTTCTCTTGGTTCTCTGGCAGTGAAATGAGAACCACGGGCAGAGCCCCAGTCCAGGTTTGGCTCCTCTCTCTTTGGTTTAGGCTCTCTAGGCTCTCTTGGTTCCCTTGGCTCCCTTGGCTCCCTTGGTTCTCTGGCAGTAAAGTGAGAGCCACGAGCAGCACCCCAGTCAAGGTTTGGCTCCTCTCTTGGAGGTCTTGGTTCTCTTGGTTGTCTTGGCTCTCTTGCTTCTCTTGGTTCTCTGGCGGTAAAGTGAGAGCCACGGGCAGCACCCCAGTCAAGGTTTGGCTCCTCTCTTGGAGGTCTTGGCTCACGGTCGCCTCTTGGTTCACGGTCTCCGCCTCTAGAAGTAAATCCAGAGCCACGGGCCGAACCCCAGTCAAGATCCGGCTCGTCATGTCTGGATCTACCGAAGCCTTCCTTCTCTGGAGCAGCAACAGCAATGTAGACACGACGGCCATTCATTTCCTGGCCAGAGAACTTTAGGGCCTTCTCAAGCTGTTCTCTAGTATTGAAGGTAGCAAAAGCGAATCCTTTGAGTCTGGAAGAGTCATTCATGTCTCTTGGAGCGGAAAGTCTCAGAATGGCACCTTCTTCTTCGAGACAGGACTCTATGTACTCACCGACAGCATCTTCAGTGACGTCCCAAGGCAAGTTGTTGAGTCTGGCTCTGTATGGTGGAGCATCTGGGATCGGGTACTCTGTGAACTCACGTCTTGGACCATCGTTTCCTCCAAAAGCTGGGTCTCTACCACCGAAAGCTGGATCCATTGGGTTAGCACCACCAGATGGGATACCAGTGGATCCAAACGCACCCTTGGTGGTTGGAATCTCAATGCTGTTAAAGTCAACATCATCGTCGGCCCAACCTCCTCCAAGACTGTCGTCATTCAAGAAGGTGGACAAGTCCATCTTCACGGCTTTGTTCTTTGGTGCTATTGTGTACATGTTAGTATACATTTGATACATATTTGGAAAATGGGTCAAAAGAACATCGCATCAAGACTCAGAATTGTGGGGGCTAAGTAGGGATAAGCCACCTAGAACAAAAGCAAAGGATCCAAGCACGCTATGAAACATAAGCAGTTGTCTGTCGCATCCTCACAAGATATATTGTATCGTAATAACATCAAAATGGGCCATTTAAAGGTCACTTTTACTTACGCATATTGGATAGGTTATAGTCACTGTCTCTGGTCGCGGTTTTGTGTTGTGTACCTTTGTAATTCGATACGATGTCAACGGTACGGTTCGTACTGGACGCCAGGATCAAAATTCAAACAGTAGTGGTAAGTAGCACCGGTTGGTCTTTTCAATGAAGGGCAAACTACCAAGCGACCTTTCAAATTTGAGTGCTCAAAAGCGGGAATTTGACGTCTCCTAAGGCACCTTCGCACGCTAATTTTCACTTTTTTTTTCCACTATGCAGCGGTGAACTGAAAAAAAAAAACCAAAAAGGAAGAGCAAAAAAAAAAGCTCATGGGAATTCTGCTGATGTAATCGGGCAACGGAACGGCAAGCCCGCTCCGCTCCACACGGTAAAAGCGGTGTGAGTCCATGTGGAGGGATACGGGGTCCTTTGAGTCCCTCTCTTTTATATATATGGGATATTATTGAGAAAACACACTTGCACTGGTATTTTCGTGGCTGGATTTTCCTGGAATTGCTGCTACTGTTTGTGCCATTGCAGTACGGAGGGCTTGACCCATTAAGCTTACGCTACACCATTTCCCCATAGCCTATAGCCGCCCGCTCTGTACTGTGCAACATCACTGCTTCGGGAGTGCTTGTGCTGGCGCTTCTGGAAAGAAATAATTGACGCGTCATGATACTTCTCGATTGGATTGGGATGCTCCAAGACTCCTTTTGGCTAAGGTCTGCTTTGATCATTGTCGTGGGGACATGGGCTCTGCGGAGCTGTCTCTGTTTTGCATTCGGTATAAGGATTGGCTTCATCAATCCATTTCTCTTTAAACTATACAACTTGGGAGTATCTACAAAAAGAGCAACTGTGGCTATCCATTCCGTCAGTTTCCAGTTATCTATTCTGCATCTCTCAACAATGGCCATAGCCGTCGAAGGTGTCGATATCAAAGTGCATAGCACTGCCTCAAACTCTCCAGATACCAAAATACCCAAAGCTAGACGACGTCACACACTTGAGGATATGAAAAAGTTGGACCCCGATAGTCCTGTGTGTATTCTTTGTAAGTCGTGGTTATTCAATCGGCTCTTTAAATCCTACCTGCTCTACTTCAGATTTATCGGAGTTCGTCTAACAGATGTCCAGGTGACTTTTGAGGACATCAAAACTACTATCCACATAGACACGTTTACTACCAAAGTCGATTTGAATCCTAATGATAAGAAAAACGTATCCCTTAAGTCACGAGTCATTCAGCTACGGCTTAACGATGTGGAAGTGCTTGATTCGTGTATGCTTGATGCGCGTGCCACTCTGGATATCACCACTGCATGTCTTTCTGGTGCTACCCTTGATTTTGACACAAGAACTTTCAAGATAAAAGTTTACACACTGCTGAAGAACTACATGACTGATTCAGGCCTTGGTGGAAAACACAACTCCGAAAATGATAAAGTTCTGACCGAAGAAGATATTCTTGACATGATGTACGAAAGACTACGCATCTACTGCAACATCGTTAGGCTGATTGAAAGAACGAGTGTCTCTTTTCAAGGGATTGAAATAACAGAATTCCCCCTTGTATCGAAAGAGCTATTACAATGCCCCGACTATAAGCCACTGGTATTTCTGCATCTGAAAGTGAACTCTTTTGTCTCATCATGGCAAAGACTCTTCTTTGAATCTCCGGGCTATGGATTGATGTACGATTACTCTGATAAGCCTTTCCAATTTGTTTATAATTGTACTAGTCTCTCTGTTTCTATGGAGCATATTGGCGTTTCTGCGCCAAGAGAGGTTATAACTATCCCTGTTTTGAACTTCAACGGCAGCTCTAACTTTGCCTTTCAAACTCTTGAGTCAATTATTTCTGAAAATGAGACTGCATCCAAGTTGGTACTTGTTGGTCATTTGTCTGAACCAATAATAGATATGTCTACTGATGATATATCTGTGGCTGTTAAGAGTGCTGTTGACTTTTTAACCTACTTCCGTCGCCGCAAAAATGGGATCGATAAACAAGTAAAGCACAAGAAGCCTAAAAGAAGATCATGGTTTCAAAGGTGGCAAGTGGCCAAGAATCTATCTAATACGTGGCCAGTAGTTGAACTCAAACTTGGCATTGAGAACCCAGTCATCATGGTTAAAAGTCTTTTTCATGAGCGGCACTACCGTATGCTTCTCTTAAAGTCAAATATGCTATCTGTTGGACTCCGAACAACAAGAGAAGTATTGGGTGGGATAAAAAAATACACTACTCGTCTGAAGTTTGATATGAGTAATACAAAAATTGAGTTTAGAAACTCCGAGACTTCATTTGACAAGAGGGCATTGAGATTCGAAGATGTTTCGGTCAAGCAACAGTTTGATATTCTTCCACACTTAAAACTGACTTCGAGTATTCACGCTGAGACTACTAAAATTAACCTATCTGATATTCATATGCTCCACGGTATTAATTATATTTTTTCCGAGCTTGATATGGAAATTGTCCCTCAAATAAGAGAATATAGACGCTTCATCAACAGTTTAAAAGTATGTGAGGTTGGCAACCCTCGACTTTCTGATTCAGAAACTCCCGATAATAAAACCACTACAAAGATCTTACTGGCTTTAATTCCTTCTTGGGTGCAGAGCATTGACATAATAACCAACAATGTGATCTTTTTAGTTGGTTCTCGTTCTCTTCTGTTAAACAAAGAACTCGTGAAAAGCATGCAATCGCAAACTAAGAATGACTTGATAGATGGCGAACTCCGCACTGTGGAACTCTTTGTTGAAAATTGGTCTTTCACATTCATGAGGAATGGTTCTAAACCAAATGAACCCATTCCTTCCACCCCCTCTTCCCTTGAAGACGATGATAAAGGTCTGATGGAAACCTCATCCGAGTCCACTGATGATGTCGAAAGCTGGTTGATGAAGATGCACTCTAACAAAATTGTTGGGAAGATCTTGTCTGAGAGAAGCTCGAATAAATTTGCTTTCCATGAGAAGGTATTTTTGAAGCTGTCATCGTCTACTATTACATTTTCCCCTTCTGATGCCGAAGATAAGCTAGTTCTCAAATGGAATATTGATCGAATTGAAGCTTTATACTCGGTTATTACCCATTTTATCTTGATATCATGCTTACACTTGGTGAGAAACACCATCTTTGAATTCCTCTTGAAGAATCCAGTTGGTGAACACCGGCCATCAAGTGGAAATGGACTTGGTAAGAAGATTATTGCATCACTAGAGGTTGCTATATCCATAGGTTTTGTTGACGCAATCCTTCTACTTCCTGATCGTATGAAGATGAGACTTGAGCTCACCGCTGTTTCCTCTAATGGGTCTTTGGATAGATCACTTCTTGTCGTTTCATCAGTGTCGCGTCTCTGTACTGAGTCCCCGACATCACCAGGCTACTGGACTAGACTTGTAAGTGCAATTGATGGAACAACAAAAGTAAATATTCCTGTAATAGTCGGGAAGCAGGAAGGTCCATGGTTTGAGTTAAGTAATGATATTTGTCACATTGCGTCACCTCATCAATTGATCATCTACAAGATCTTTGATAACATCTCAGTGATGGTCAAGACTCTTAAGCAGCTTCATCACTCTCTAAAGTACAACTCCGATGAAATTGTGATAAATCCCAAGGCGAAGGGTCCGACTAAGATTCCAAAGATGAAGGTCAGATCTAAAAGAATGATATTTAGCTTGGAAGATGATCCCTTTGAGGCTGAACTGAATATGATTTTCCAAATTGGACTAGCTGAGCAGAAGATGCGCTGTGAAAAAATGCAGCTCTTTGAAAAAAGGCTCCTTGATGAGCTTTGTACCGTTAAGAAACCGCCAATCAAGACTGCCACTGATGATCAACTTTCTAATTTACCGAAAATTGGAAGAAAAAAGACATTTAAAAGCATACATCACTCCAATTCCATTTCAACATTTCCACAAACTGTGGTACACAAGGACTCTGAGAAATTGAATATTGGCACTAAAACTAATGGTATTATTGATCATCATGACAAGATGCTGGCTGTCTATGAAAGTTTCTCCAAGTCTTGGATTTCCAGGGTGAAGAACTACAAATACAAAATGGAAAAGAACTTTAAGGATAGCTTTGACTTTCTTTGGGGCTCCGTGGATTTGGCACATTTACCGGAGGGTTTTAACCGGAAGGTTTTAGATTTTGTAACATCACCGGCCCTGTGCAGCTTGATTTTTGAGGGTGTAGATATGGATCTTTCTCCTCCATTTTGCGGTTACGATGGGCTCGCTGACTTTCTTCATGATGTTGGTAAAGGATTGCCTAAAGAAACCGAGTTTTCCACACTTATACCTGTTCATGTTGATTTGAGATTAAATGAACTAAGAACTCATTTGCGAGACTATCCACTTCCTTTTATCCATATGCCCCGTATTTCTAGAAAGCAGACGCAACAATTACCTTCTGTCAGGATTCATGGTGACTTAGTAATTGCAGAGAGCATGATCCAGTCTCGCTCAGAAATTAGAGAAGTCTATGTTCCGTTAGTTCCAGGATGTTTAGAGTTTGATGAGGATCGGTGCTATTCTCTTGAGGTGCCAAAGACCTTGACTCCTATCAAGGTGTACACTAATTTGAATTGGGAGCTAAATTCTGAAATATCAACCACTGTCACTTGGAGTACTTCGTACCAGCCCACAATTCAACAGGTAATGCTGAATCTCGACAACTTCACAAAGCCGCCTATTGATCCATCTGAAAAGGTTGGATTTTGGGATAAGCTGAGAGCAAATTTCCACGCTCGTATTTCTTTCAGCTGGATCAAGACTGGAAATTTACATATCTTGCTAAAAGGGTCGAAGAACCCCTACGCAATTGGAGGCGAATCATCAGGATTCATGTTGGGGTTCAAGAATAATGTTGTTCTCCGTATTAATGAAAATGATGATCCCAAAGATTTCCTTAATGCAGGTGCTGATGAGATCTCGTTTTCTGTTCCAAACCTATTTGCTCGCTGTCTTCCTGTTTGGTCCAAAGCCATGCAGCATTCTGTCCTACTTTGGGATGTCACTACAAATTTTCAAGAATCGGCTTTTGGTTATTACTTCATTGATAACCCTCCACCTGACGTTTCACATGTGCATTCCTTGGCTGAAGCCTATATCGAAAAAGATGTTATACGTTTAAAAGGCGGTGTTTCATTCAACTTGTCATTCTTTTTTGAGAGAAGACTTGATGATGGTATCTCAAGAAGCTCTGATTTTATTCCGCACTACAATATTATTCTCAGCAATCCCAAATATGTTGCGAGCCGTGATACTTACGATGCTTATCGTGGTTTCAGAAGTCTTTACATACATATGGCTTTCAGGCTGGTCTCTCAGAATAAGGACGCATATAATACAATGCAGTTGACCCCTATTGCGTTCCAGTACTTCTTTGCTTGGTGGAAACTCTTTTCCAACACTTTACCTGTTCGACACGGAAAATTATTTGGCCCTGATAAAACTTCGAAGAAATTCTCTCGTCATCTTTATACTATAAAGTATCAGGCGCTGATTGAACCACTATTTGTATCCCATATTTACCGTGATTTTGAGCTGGTGGGTGCCAACAGCAACAAAGTGGACTGTGTCGGTGTCAAAGGACGTTCTAAGAAGCTTATATTGGATGTACACCAACGAAAAGAATTGACGTTCGAGCATAATTCTAACCTTGGTGTCACAAAGAAATCTATGAAAACAAAGTTCAATCTTGGAAAGGTTGACCTAGAAGAATTTGATGTGAGGGTTGTTGAAGGCTTTTTTGACAAACCAGACTTAGAAATCAATTCTTTCACAAATGGAAATATCAATAAGTTCAAATTTGAATCATTTGATGGTGACTTGTCATGGTTTGATTTGTCTGATTTCTCTGAAATTGACGAAGTTGTTTTGTCTCGTGGATATACTGGTCATATTAATGCTTATCCACTTATGTATACACCCAGATTTATCTACTTCAAAAGGCAGAGCTATGGTGATAAATATCAAGTTGATGTCGAAACTGGGAATAGAGTTAAACCATTTGGGGGCGAAAAGTTCCATCTCTGTCACATTAGTGAGAAGCCTTCAATTGTGACTCAAACTGAACTTTTTGATGCGCGCTTGACTGAGTTGGAAACCAAACTAAAGGAAAATCTCGTCACTCTTGAACAGGTTTCTCATTCGAAATCGTCTAAGCCAGAAGAAGGGAAATTATCTAAGCAATTGAAGGTTAACAATGAACAATTGAAGCATGCGATAAAGTTCCTGAAGAGTCTGAGCATTTCCTCTGTGCCTCCAGATTCAGCAAAACTGGTAAAGGTTTCGTCTCTTGAGTTTGACATTGATGAGAGTTCTGAGGAAGAATCTTTCACAAATAAATTTATTGTCCACAACATGTTGCTGAAATGGAATGATCAAAGCAGAGATGGCTTTTATCGGTATATTTATCTGTTTGAATTGAGAGGGACATTTTCGAAGTTCAAACAATACAAATCGTTGGCACAGCTAGATGAAGCCATTGAGACGCAAAAAAAGGCGCATTACACTGGCGAGCCTGAGCACCCTGTTTCACGTGTGACAACTTTTGAAAGCCGGAAGAGTGATAGGAAGGACAGTTGCCGCGAGAGTATTGACGATACCAGGGCCACTCAACGAATGAAACATTTCAAACAGGAACTTCGAGAAATTGCAGTTAGCTTTTTCTACAAAGTTCAAGACAATTATTTGGTTAAATTGATCTCTCCTCAAATTCAGCTCCAGTGTGAAAATGATAAAAGCTCCGTTGTTTTTGTAACTGCTCCAAAAATTGAATTGAATATAGTCGCATTTGATGCCACAGAAGCTGACGATGGATATGATGAAAATATCTTTGAACAGAGATTTGGTGCGATTCTAGAAGATGCTAGCATCTTTTTGTTCCGTGATAAAGAGATCGTGACCTCAGGAACACTTTTTTTCAGCTCCTCATCTTATGGGTCTAGCACCGCATGGCCCCCATGGCTGGGTATTGAACTGTTTTATGATGGTTCACTAATCCGTGATCATGTTCTAATGGATAAAACCTCTATTATGGTGCGCTATGATAAAGTGATGAATTTACTCTTCGGATCCGAAGACAATCCCGTTAACAGATTGTCTTGTGATCTATCTGAGGCTTTCCTAACATGCGATGCTGAACAATACAGCTCCCTATACACCATTATCATGACATTACTCATATATAATGACCCAAGAACTTTAAAGCTAAAGCAGATGGAGTCAAAAATGAGCCTGGGGATGGATTTGAACGATCTTGAAGCTATCAAATCTCGAATCCTTACTCTTCAGGATGCCGTCTGGCATGCTGATAATATCATTCGAAACATTTGTTCTAGAAGAGCGGTAATTGACGATCTCCAGGAAGATGACTTGAGGGTTGTCTGTGGTGCCAAGTTTGAGGCTGCTATGGAGTTGTACTTGCTCCTAAAAGTATCTGTACTTGGTAGTCGGAAGTCTACTCAGGATGCCAACGACTACCTGGAGTGGAATGTGAGAGCTGATGATATCAAATTGCACATGCTGGATGAACAGAGACATCCTTTCCTGGATGTTATTCTATTCAATTCTCATTTTAAGAGAGTGGAGCGGTCTGACCGGTCTGATACCAATCATATTATCATTCAGAATTTGGAAGTTATCAATTTAGACGTACACTCTAATCTTCCTGTTGTATTTTCTGCACATGAGATAAAGAAGAAGTGGAAGAAGATAACCAGAGAAGCGGATGAGGAACCACTAATTCATATCTCTTGGCAGATGGACTACCCTGTAGGTGGCATCCGTATTATGAAGAAGTTTGATGTTGCGCTGCAGCCAATACAGTTATCTATCGAGGAAACCACTGGTGAAAAGATTATGAGATACGCTTTCCCACATGATAACCCATTCGTTGGTTCAGGTAGCGTTGAAGGTGACACTCAAAATATGAGTTCAGAAATCAAAACCAAAGCTAGCTTTGTCAGTGATGACAATAGTAATGGTGCAGTTAATGGGGTGTCTCGTTCTATGTCCTTGAGAAACATGAGCTCTAATGGGAAACTAGCAGTGAGCCATCCACAAACAGATTCTATCAACGAGCATAGCGTTCCAAACACTCCAAGAACCAGCATGTCCTTGAATACGAGGTCAAGAGAGGACAACATTGATAGCTTGCTCATGACTGATAGTGATACTTCCTTGCAAGATGGACTGGATGAGATGATACAACGAGCTTCTATGTATCTCAGTTTCGTGTCTTTCAAGCTTAGGAGTACTATCATTGTTATCACATTTAGAGGTAAAGGGTCTAAGAAGCTCATAAATGTCACCAACTTTGTTTTAAATCTCCCAGAAATTCACTTCATTAACAAGACGTATACTTTGTTGGATCTTACTTTGCATTTGAAGAAAGTGTTGGTAAAGGCGTTATTGAGTCACACAGGAAGTATCATTGGTAACAAGTTGTCAAAGCATGGGAACGTTGAGAAGTCGTTAAAGAACCTCAGCCACTATGCTGCAAATAGAATCAGTACTTTTAGGGATGATTAATCCCAAACGAATATTCTACTATATATATATATATATATATATCGCATATCATGACTATAATGCCGTTTCACCTTTAGTGTTCCTCGTACTAGTACATACCTTTGATACAGAATTAGTAGCAATTTATCATGCTACGGTCCGGATTAACAGGAATAGAATGTTATATACATTGATTGTATATATTTAAAGTCATTAAGTCGTAACGAGTCGTGGTGTATTCGCTGCAGTTGCGCCAATTGGCTTAGTCAATACGGCGGCGCTTGAAGCTATCATCGTTCTTTGTTTTGGACTTTCTCTTGGTTCCCTGTGATGTATCGCCCAAGGCAAGATTCGCCGTATCAAACCCTGTGATGCCTGTATCGGGTGTCTTCTCAAAACTAATGTTATAACTTAGCATCTGTGGCTCAAATCGTTCGATTGCCCTACCTGAGCCCTCCAGTGGTGCAAAGACAATGGGCGAAATGGTGCGCTCCTTGGGAATCATGTTGTGTTTTCCAGGGAGATCACTAACATGGGCCTTGTAAGACTTTCTCAGCTTGACTCCGGTAGTTCCGTCTTTACTCAAACGAGCAACAGAGTCTGCAATCCCGGTCAGGTTGTACACTTCTATTAGGTTCTGTGTAGGGTGAGGTGCAGATTTCGTGTAGTATTTTGAGGAATCAATGTAGTAGTACGGCATCTCTTGTGTTTCTGTGGATTGTGTCATCTCAATAGAATTATACCGCAATGCTGCAGCGATGATACTCTAATGTTGTAGCTCTTTCCAATATAACTTAGGATCGATTGTGGACAACCATGATTCGTCCTTCCGTCAAAAGGCCTTGTTCGCTTATCCCTCGCGCTCCTACGGCGGTATCTCCACATTGATCCTGCGCTCGCGGAAATGTTGCCCCGGTATATCACGTGTCTTTATACAGGTTAACAGTCACTTATCTTAAATGATGTTCAGGTGTTTTCAGAATGTGTCCTGGACCATTTTACTAGTTCCCGTATTTTTCACCCTCCGCGCACCAAACGCCGCGAAGGCCTGGAAATCTTACATAAGCACCCAGCCAAAGCAACGTGGTAAGGGCCGCATCAGCGAAGAAATCCTCGCTGTACACACAAAATTGAAATTTTTGACCACTGCCACCAAGACTCAGTACTAGAAGAGAGTCGGCATTATCAGAAAAACAGACAAAGTACGTTTGAATATGATCAGAGAAGAAATCAGGAGTATGGGAGATGTGAGGAAGAACACCGTATGGCTGTGAGAGTTCTATGTGTACCGACGAAGCTGGGGATACATGTGCCTTCGAACAAGACGAAACTTTACGCACCACCTTAAGGTGAGTTTGTACTGAGGATACCACACCAGCAAACGAACAATAACTCTTAAGGAAACGGTATTTGATGATTCCCAAATGAACCATTGTATGAAACTGCAGCTAAAGTTCTGTCTTTTTACTGGAAGTGGATGAATACCACCATTTTGTTGGGAGCGAAGACGCAGCGCCTTGGCGCAAATAGCGATTATTACACCAATGTTTCCGCAGAAGACACCCTAGGGAGCGACCATTATAGAAACACTCTGTTCTACTTCCCTCCTACTTCCTAACATTCAAATATCTGTATCAAAATATAACCTTCCCTGGAATGAATACTAACAAATCACTTTAGATGGCTGCTTCTCTTTCACACCCAAAGATCGTCAAGAAGGTCACCAAGAAGTTCAAGAGACACCACTCTGACCGTTACGACCGTGTCTCCGAGAACTGGAGAAAGCAGAAGGGTATTGACTCTTGTGTCAGACGTCGTTTCAGAGGTACTATTCCACAGCCAAAGATTGGTTTCAGAACCAACAAGAAGACCAGACACATGATGCCATCCGGTCACAAGGCTTTCTTGGTTCAGAACGTTAAGGACTTGGACTTGTTGTTGTTGCACACCAAGACCTACGCTGCTGAGATTGGTCACGGTGTCTCCTCCAAGAACAGAGTTGAGATCGTTGCCCGTGCTAAGGCTTTGGGTTTGAAGGTCACCAACCCAAAGGGTCGTCTTGCTCTTGAGGCTTGAACTCATTCACAAAACTGTACACAATAGTCTCTAATCACGCTTATGTTTTTTGGGTTATAGAAAGGATTTGTAGAAGTAGAAAGTAGAAAGTACCCTCAGTCCATATTGATTATTGTTGGTTGGTACATTTCGAATAAAGAGCACATGTATCAAATTGCTACTAAAAGATTTCGTACATACACACAGATTGAAATACCATTAACAAGAAGAGCAAATTCAATGAAGATGTTTTGTCTATGTTTTTGGTGGCGTCTTGCTTATCGATAGTCCACGCAGGTCAGAGACTCAGCATAAGTCACCTTGGAGATGTATGTAAAAATAAAGAAGCCAAGGGTAACAAGAAACACTTAAACCGAATTCAATAGCAATCACTCATTGTCTTCTGGCTGTAATAGATATCTGGGTATGTCCATGCACAGCAAGTTTGCAAGCGCTTGGAAAGAAGAGTCCTGTAGAAGGTAATCAACAAACAAAAAAAAAAGGAGGTGCAACGAAGTGAGGGAGCAAAAAAATGATGCAATCTTCAAAGGAACAACCAGGCAATAATCAATGCAATGATAGCAAATGCAATGATAGTAGTCGTAGGGAGAGCGTTGGCCTGGGCCACTTGCTGCTTCGGAGCCGAAGAAGCTCTCTTTCCAGAAGCAGCAGCGGCACCGGCAGCCACGTTAGAATCCAGCTTTGTGTTCAGAGCATCGATCTTGCTCTTGTCTTCAGAGGAGAGCGGCTCCTCCTTCTCAGTGACCTGTGTGGTCTTGACATTGTCAGCAGCGGACGATGATGCGCCAACAGCAGCACCTGAGGTAACAGCTGTAGCCGTTTCTTCTCCTGCAGACTCAGTAACAAACTTGACCTTAATCTTCTTGGAAACAGACTGTGCCTTGAATTCCTCTTCCAACTTAGGCCATAGTTCGCCGACAGTACTTTCACCAAGGTCGTATGGTGCTGGTAGAGTCACTATGAGGAACTTGTCGTTGCACTTAGCGTTTGGCTGAGGCTCCTCTTTTAAGCCCAACAAGATGATGGACACCTCAACTGCCTCACCAGGTTGCACAGTAGCAGCATTAGGTCTCACACAATAGCTATTTTGGAGTGTTAGTATTGAGAACATTGTCTTCATGTGAGTCCATGGGTCATTCCAACAAGGTACCACCAAATGGTTGTGATAGTGGAAGAAATAACAGAGCCTAGTGGCACCAGAACAAGCCCATCAGCAGAATAAGCCCAGTGTCATGTATGGGACTGGCTCAATTCAGTGATGGCTATTCATCCCAAGAAGATCACAACCACTATTGCTGCCCACTCATCATCAGCAACTAGTGGACGCCGCAACGGAAAAGGGGACTAAGATAGCGTTCATTTACTCACAGTTTTGGCGCAGTTGTCTTGACCTTGAAAGCCACCGTCTCTGCGGAATTGTTTGCAACCGTGATGACCTCTGTAGAAGGCTTCGTCAGCGGAGCTTTTGTGATGTTGCTGTTAGTGTGCTGGAGGTTGTAGGGGTTGGTGTGGCCATTTAAGCGGTGCGAAACAGGACTAGACGATACTGTCCCGCCACCCAGCGGGTCCCACAAAATGGCGCGCCTTCAAACGGATCGTACTCACCTTTGAACTCCAATAGCGAAGGGGTGATCGAAATGTCCATTGCGCACTCGGTGTTCTTCTGTTTCGGGTGTCGAAAGAACGTCGCCGTCGCCGTCGTAGAGTGCACTCTCGCGTGTCCTGTTTATGATCTGGGGGCCGTTCCTGGGCTAAAAGCTTCAGTTTCGCGAGTTCCGGTCGTCGCAAGTGCTTCTCACTGTTCCTGGGCACCGCGCTTTTTGGTGGATCGCGCTTTCTGTGTGTGACAGCGCGCGCGTAACGCGAAGATGTCGCAGTGTGTGGGCTTACAACGAGGGGGACAGCGTTCCAATTAGCGCGTAGAAAGAGGTTGTCTGGAATTCAGAATGGGAAAGAACACAAATGTAGTAGGAACCAAGGACCAGGTGTCCTTTTGGTAATCTTTCTGCCCCTTATAGTGACTTTCAATGGGTTTTGAGATCGGGGTTTTTTTTTTCATCGGCGTCGTTCACCGCGTCGCCTGAAATTCTGGAAACGAATTCCGAGGGCGCGTTTACACGTGACTTTCGTTCCAGAAAGACTACCACACTCTGTAGAGATCTACGGCAACGGGTCGCCGTCTACCGAGCTATTGTGGGAAGTTGGTTGGTTTAGAAGGTAATTATAGACCCAGATTGTGGTTGTTGTGTTTTGCTGAGTTTGTGATGCGGATTCGTAGCCGAACTGTCGTTGGTGATTGTTGGGGTTACTGGTCTCGTTAACTAGTTGTTGGTGGTCTCAAATTGGTTCCACTTGTACTTTTTGGGTACGCATTCCCTGGGCTTGGGTGTTGTTTGTAGCACAAGGACATGTGTGTCTCCATAGGGTTACGGTGTAATTGCTGTGGTCGGAGTTGTCTACTTTGGAAGGTACGGGTGTGGTTCGGACCTGGGTTCTTTCGTTTGCGTACACCGTTATCGTTCCACCTGTGACTTTGGCTTGTTCTCTAGTTCAATTGCTGTAGCGTAGAAATATAGATAGGTTATATATCATAGTCTACGCTGTAACTTATGGAATGGGCACAGACAGTTCATGACTAGTCGGTAAAACAAGGCCTCCAGGAACTATGACGTGCTTGTTTGTGGGGTTCGCTAGCGTGGGGTGAGACAAAGAGCTAATGAGAGTGGTTAAAAGGTCTTTCGCTGAACCTAAAGTCCTGAAGAGTTTAGTGAGATTGAATTTTGGAAATTTAATAGCTGATGTGAAACGGATAGTTCAAGAAAAATATTCTTGCTTACTTGAGAACCACCAGTGACCTTTGCTCATTTCGGCACCAGAAGGCTAGACGATAGCATGAACTAGTTCCCTGCAGTTATAAACACAAAGAACTCTATGAATAATTAATTACAGATGGAGGAACAGAGGTTGTGGAGCGGGCTGTAGGGTAGTGCGTTCCGAAATATCTCTTATCAACCAGATTACCAGCTTTCGACTCTACGATAGAACAAGTACGTCGAAATGAATGTCGTATTGATCGCTTAGTAGTCCTCGCCCCTAGAGACGACCTCCTTCATGTGAGGATGAAGCAAGATGGTGTGCTCATATTGGGCAGTGTAGCAACCCTTGATATCATTAAGTGGTGGGTAGTCCTGAATAATACCTTCTCTTACCAAATGGTTCAACGCAAGTAGGTATTTCTCTTCTCCAAGTCTGTCGAGGTATCTACGACAGAAAGGAAGAGTACCAAAATTCTTGTCAATAGTAGCAAGCAGAGCCTTGGCTTTGTTCAGCCTGAGTGGAACATTTGGCGCATCTGTATTCTTCGCATAATGAGAGCATTCGCCTTCACTTATAACGTATCCACGACCAGTAGAGCCGAATGTTTCAATTGCAAATACCTCACCTTCTTCCATCTTCGTCTCATCTCCATTCTTTACAATAGGCACAGACTTACCTCCGTGGATCCTGAATCTGTCAATGTTGTGACCATTCAGGTTGCGGATACTTTTCACTGGATAGGTCTTACCATATAACTCAATCTCGTACGATTCCATAACCTCTTGAATGGCCTCACCAATATCTGTAAGTCTAACATCGATACCAGCCTCTTTTATACCAGTGTTTGTGGCCGCTCTGACAGCTTTGAGGAGCTCGTCATATCTTGGGTTCCAAGTCTTGGTGAAGGCACAGTCAACAATGTAGCCATCCACGTGGACACCATAATCAACCTTGATCACATCGTTATACTCCACCACAGTCTTATCACCAGCATTAGGGGTGTAATGGGCAGCACAGTAGTTTCGAGAAACACCAGTAGGGAAGCCAATGCCCGCTTTCTTTGTATCGGGCTCATCGGAGAATGTTCTAACGGCATTTTCAATGGCGTCTGCAACCTCGGTTGTGGTCATACCAGGGTCAAATCTCGTACTGAGGTGCTTTCTCACACGGCGATGAATCTCAGAACCTTTTCTGAAGGCGTTCCATTTCGTCTGATTCTCTTCCAGTCTATCCAGGTATCTCTTTTCTTCATCTGTTGTACGGTAGTTGTTGCTGTCATTGTATTCCTGCCACTCACCTTCCGGGTAGACCCCATCGGGGTATATGGACGCAATGGGAACAACAGACGTTTTCTTCTTCTTTGACTTGGCTTTCTTCTTCTTCTTTTTCTTCTTTTCAGAAGATCCAGCATCTTCTATATCGTCTTCCTCTTTGTCCGCAACTAGTTAATGCTTGTTAGTTTCTCTTGTCCCTTTGGTTCAAAATCAAGTAGGTCAATACAAGTAGAAATATATGAAAGACAAGGACACCGTATAATCCCCAGAAATATACCCAGAAGTATTCTCTTGAAAGTCGGATTCATGGCCTAGCTCTCTTCCCTCCCTTCACTGGACAAATCGGGACTTACCTTCAAGCTTCTCCAGATTCTCAACCACTTTCTCGAGCAAAGGCTCTACGGCTTCAGGCTTCAACTTATCCCCGGTCTGTAACATATGTGTACCTTTACTGGCTTCCAGTACTGGGTCGTGAGTTTGTACCATAAGTAAAGTGATGAAGTCCCGAGAAACCGTTCAACGGCTTACAGCGGAGGATAAATTCCGAGGGTCGGATCCTCGGAATTCCAGCCGGTGTGAAAAAAAGCACACACTTCGATGCTTTAAAAGAGAGACGAAATAGTTGAGGAGTACATTCAGCATTGGTTTAATAGCAGCGGCTTCTCTTTGTTCTGCTTTTCTGAGGAATACTGGCTGCACATTTTCTGTAAGCAGATCAGGCAGACTGCAGCAAAATTACAAAACCCTAGCTAGGATGTTTGTGTTCCGCACGATACACACACACCTGGCGAAGAGCACAGCGCCAAAGGTGTCCACGATGGCGATGCGGTGGAACTCTACCACAGTGGATGCCAGTGCTGCTCTGAAACGATTCAAGACGACTTCTAAGGTACAGCACACACTGCAGCAGGTGATCAGCTCGGTGCCTCCAAAGAAGATTGTAAGCACGAGCGATATCGTACAGGCGAAGGATGTTGCGAAGAACATCCCAGTGACGGGCCCGATTGCTGGGCGGATGATAAAGGTCAACGGTGGTGATATCGAACGTGCTTTCCGTTCGATGCGGACCGTGGTAATGGCTAACAGCATCCGATTTGATAAGAATTCGCAGCGGTTCTACAAGAAGCCCGGGAAAGTGCTGGAGGAGAAACGACTAAGAAGAAAGAAGAGATTGTTTGATGAGGGCGTTAGAAGGCTCATGAATATTGTGAAGGAGGCCAAGAGAAGAGGGTATTAAGGAGATGATAATTGGAAAGAGTTGATTTGCACGGAGTTGTGTGGAGGCACTTCTTCGTCTTGTACATATCAAAACGCAATATGCGAATGACTTGTCTTTCACGTTTACTTTGTGATTCCTTGTAGTATCGCCTGTGGTCCAGTCCATTGTATTATAGTTCCCATAATGCTGTTTAATGGAAACTACAGGTGTGAGTCGGCCTTGTCGAGGTCTTGGAAAGAGCATCTGTTCGGAAAAAAGGGTAGATATATAACGTTTGAGTGAATGGATCTATCAAGATATGGTTATGTGAGGCTATGAAATGATAAATAAGGATGTCATAAAATTATGTAAGGACATTGATAATGAGTACTCATATAAGGATAAAGGCATGTGAGGGAGTCATATAATGGTATCATAGAAGGCTATCAGGTTCATGACGATATGCAGGCATGTGTATATGGAGATATGGATATGACCTGAGGATATGATAAAAAGATATCATATGAAATATTATAAAGATCGTTATATATAGAAGTATTCATAGGGATATTAGATACAAAGACTATACAGAGGGATATAATTTGAGGATATGAGTAGTATGTAGAAATGAAAGATATCAGTTTTGATCACGTGATCTAATCGAACTTGCCCAGCCTCGGCTTCTTCTTCGGCTCGAGAATCCTCAACCAAGCAATAGCGTTTCCTCCACAAGTTACTACTCACGGAATCATCGACTCATAAGAACCACCACAGATCTAGATCTTTCCAGTTTGTATCCGATAGTAGTCTAGTTGTATTAGAGACCGTTTCGTTTGCTGTGGTATCGAATCTAAGCCTGTGGCTATTTATTTTTGCCTATACTTGCCTCATTAGCCCTCTCTGCTTATCTTCCACAACAACCGCATCTTAGCTTGCATATATTCAAGAACGCTTACACACATACAATCATCCATACTCGTCCATACACACACACTTATATAAGTACTCCATAATCACTGTCTCCACTAACCATTAACTGAAGAAATGGGAAAGGCAACATGGCAGTCCGCCGCTGTAAATCTTCTCAACACCATCATTGGTAAGTTGTCGTACTCTTGTTGTGCTAGGCACTATATCTTTACTCACTGTTACACATACTAATACTCTTGCTCTAGGTGCTGGTATGCTTGCGATGCCATATGCTATCCGCTCTGATGGTATTGTCATCGGCCTCTTTGTAATTGGTCTTTCTGCCATGACATCCTCGTTTGGTCTCTACCTCCAAGGAAAGTGTGCCAAGTACGTCCCCCCAGGCCAAGCATCCTTTTTCTCGCTGGCACAGTTGACGTATCCACAACTCGGCGTGGTGTTTGATCTTGCTATCGTCATCAAGTGTTTCGGTGTTGGTGTTTCCTACCTTGTTGTTATTGGTGATCTTATGCCAAAGATCTCCGAGTCGCTTGTAGGTGAGAGCTACCCAATTACATTAGAACGGAACTTCTGGATCACAATATTTATGGCTTTCATCGTTGCTCCACTCTCGTACCTGAAGAAAATGGACTCCTTGAAATATGCATCCATGATTGCGCTCTCGTCTGTTGCCTACCTGGTAGTTCTTGTCTTTATTCACTTCCTTCGAGGTGATATCGAGGAGAAGGGACCGGTAAGAGTGTTCACCCCGTACTCATCGACCTCTATCCTATCAAGTTTCCCGATTTTCGTCTTTGCCTATACGTGCCATCAAAATATGTTCACCTTGGTGAATGAACTGGAGTCCCAGTCGGGGAAAATCATCAATAAGGTCATCTCCACAGCTATCGGTATAGCGATGGGGCTATACATACTTGTAGGCTTAACCGGCTACATCTCTTTCGGTGATAATGTTGAGCCTAACGTCATTGTCGGCTACGCTCACACAATGTCGTCCACTATTGGACGGATCGCAATCGTTGTGCTCGTTATGCTGTCGTACCCACTACAGTGTCATCCAGCTAGACTTTCTGTCGGTCATATTATCCACTATTTCAAGAATATCAAAGAGATCTCTAGAAAGCCGTCGATGGCAGTTCTCATCCGTCAACACAGCATTTCCGGCTCAACAATGAACTCTCGTAAGGTGTCACAGGCATCAGCGAGTGTTGAGCGTCCTCTCAGAGCATACACGAGACCTGAAGCCGAGGATACATCTGCTCTTTTGGATGCGGAATCTTCTATCGACCTTCAGGAAGAACTACTTGAACAAGGGCTTGATACCAACACTGGCGCACCGCCCCTAACGGGTACGCTGTTCTACGTCATCACTACCGTCATTGTTGCGCTAAGCTACTGTGTTGCCATAACGGTCACCTCACTGGCTCACGTTTTAGCGTTTGTAGGCTCCACAGGATCGACATCCATCTCGTTCATCCTCCCAGGAATCTTTGGGTACCAGCTTATTGGTTCCGAGTTCCTGAGCATGACCACTGGTCAGTACGAGAACCTTCCGTACAAGACGAAAGTTCTGCGCTACGGAGCGTGTGCACTCTCTATTTGGGGCTTGTTAGTGATGGTTGTGTGCCTTTCGGTGACGATTCTGCTTGGTGCGACGCACTAGCCAGAATCGGCGAGTCTCTAACAAGGCTGTTACCAAAGCCTCTATGACGCTGGATCTCCAGAACCCTTTTTTTCTCCCTATAGTATGTTCATC
Organism: Petasospora xishuangbannaensis; assembly: GCA_030585085.1. Classification (NCBI taxonomy): domain Eukaryota; kingdom Fungi; phylum Ascomycota; class Saccharomycetes; order Phaffomycetales; family Wickerhamomycetaceae; genus Petasospora; species Petasospora xishuangbannaensis. The sequence goes on along the minus strand of JAJMBV010000010.1, from coordinate 220,981 downwards.
TATTCCGAAACGCATTGGCAAATACCATTTGGGGAAACCACAACCTTTCAGCTTGGGCGTGGTTGCGAGCATCATGTGGTGCTTCTAGACGAAGCCCAGGAGCTGTAATGGAACTATTTCCAAAACTCCTAGAAGGCCCATTGTACCTTATCGCTAACACCCTACCACCTTCTACAGATCACATAATATGACCCTCCTGTTTCTATACACCAGTTCCCCCTGCATTCACCTACTGATGATCTAATCCCCTACCCACTCGGGCACACGTACACGTACTTGTGCTCCAATAATATGTAAAGCAAAACGCCTTCAGAAAACTGAAACGAGAAACAAGAAACTCGACACGACCGAAGTGTTAGAAGAGAGAATTCTCGGCATATGAGGGCCCATCGGTGCGCGCACTCTCCCCTGCGCTGGCCGGATTGAGCGCTCCTTCTTCAAGCAAACGCGCTCGCTACGAAACGATGTTTAATCTTCCACGGCGCAGCTGCCTTTTTGTGTACCGCGGCGAACTTTTTAGTACGTTTTTCTCCCGATATACTTCCACTCCTTTTCAGAATCCGGTAGTCCTGTGTGCTTACGTTGCTGGTTAGTTCACTTCCTTTCACAATTAGATCTTTCCATTTTTTTACCCCTCCAAAAAAGGCGTTCCGCTGTGAGATTCGAACCTGTATCACACGATCTTTGCTCGCTTTTTGTGGTTAAAAACGCGTTGTCTCCATACTTAAGAAACAACAACCGTATCCTTTCAACACCAGCGGCTGTTTTGTTTTCCTTTTTTTGCCATATCCACTGTCTGGCCGTTTATAGCTGCTATTACCACACTCGTTCGCCCGTTTTATTCGTGAAGAAGAAGGTGGATCTGCCTAGGATCTTACAGAATACCCGACGCGTTTGATCCAGTCACCCTTGCCCACACAAACACCGCATTCCACCTCTCCACGAACAATAAGACCCAAATACCTATAACAACTCCGTCCATATGCCCAAATCATTAAAGAGTAGAGGCAATCCTGCCGCTTTTAAGATCTCAAACTTCACAACAGACCCCTTTGCCGTGTCAACGTGGTCGATCGCACTGATCTCGTGGGTCATTGCGTTTGCCGGCTCCGTCGCGTCCAATCTCGCAACTGCATTCCCAAAGTTCACATGGTGGGGCCTCGTGTACCAACTTGTATTGCTGGCCATCATGTTTACCTTCTATGGCTTTGATCTGGTTGACCAATACAAGATGTTCTTCACAGGAGCGTTCGCTGTTGCTTTCCTCTACACAACAAACTCCGCGACTAACCTTGTCTGGACTGAAGGCTCGCCACAGGCTGCGGCTTCCGCTGGTGTGGTGCTACTGTCCATGGTTAACTTGATCTGGATCTTCTACTATGGAGGCGATAATTCTTCCCCTGTGAACCGTTGGGTAGACTCTTTCTCTCTTAGAGGTCCAAGAAGCTCGACCAATCCGTTCCACACACATGCTTATGACAACCGCAGATTATCTGCAAATGAACAGCAGTACGGTGATTACAGACGTTCGACTTGGTCGAACCAGAAATATGTCTCTTCTACGAGACTTAATGGTCTTGAAAACTTCTCTGAAAGAGATAATAACACCGACATCCCTAACTATGACATTCCTGAGAACGAGGGAAATACCCAGATTTCTGCAGGTACGAATACGTCAGCTCTCTCCATCGGAAATGGCGACACAAATCTCATTATCGATGACTTCCCTTACACCGCTAGAGCACTTTACTCATACGAGTCTAGTCCTGATGATGAGAATGAGATCTCGTTTGAGAAAGGCGAAATCCTCAAAGTCAATGATATTCACAGTAGATGGTGGCAAGCTAAACGATCTACTGGTGAAATTGGTATATGTCCAAGTAACTACGTTGAGTTGATCGAATGATCGGATTACATTCACTTCACCCACTGTCCTTTGTTTGGTCAACGATCTTTTCTTTTTTTTAATTCTCGATAATCTTATATTGGATGTTCACGGCATTATGTATTGTCTTTTACGTTCTTGTTTCAATCCCATTTGCAAAATATTTCTATTTTGGACACGTGAAAATTCTTGATATTTGAAATATAAAGACTTAAATAGCCTCGATATTATTTTTAGTAGAAGGGGGCCCATCCCAGATATATTACTGAGAGGTTCTTCGGATCAATAGCTTGCTGAATTAATTCCTGGACAGTGGCTTCAACACTTAATCCATGGGCTGCAAGTTTTTCCTCCACCCCTTTCAATGCAATGACAGCTTCTGAATCATTTCCCTCCATTTTTAGTGATGCACTTTCATTATCATCACTTGATTCTTGTAGTCTTTTTCGGCGAATAGGAGATATCGCCCAAGTATACAGGGGATCATACTTAAGTACATCAAGGATTCCTATGATCTTCTCAGCATTCTCCCTAAGAACGCTAAATACTAATTCTGATCCCTTTCGGAAGGAACCCTCAACACCAGTTATTCCCAATCCATCGACAATATCACGGGTTAATCGGAATGGCACAAGCTCAGGCACAGGAAGAAGTTTTCCTTGATCAAATGCAACTCCCAAATCTATATGGATCGGTTCGCCCGTCTTCTTATCCAGAAGAATGTTATTCAAGTGACGATCTCCAAGTCCTAAGATGTAACCGACAATTGACGTAGTAACAATTCCACGAGTATATATCTGCCGGCTGTGATACCAATCGTCCGTATTAAGGAATGTCTTAAAGAAAAAGTTTCTAAAGACTGGTGGGGTTTGTTTAGCGATTTTCAAGTACGTGGAAAGTCGTTCTCTGCTACTCTTTGGTTGAACTTGTTTCATCATCATTCTCGCATCATCAAACTTTAGCTTATCCTGGTGATGGTAAGCTTTTAAAATATCTCCCAGGGCGGTTGTATTAGCAAGAAATTCAATAATACCAGCTTCAGGACCGAGGGGAATCACCTTATAAGTCCTGATATGAAGTTTTCTTTTTCTTGATTCCTTATTTGTCTTTAAAATCATATTGACCTTCTCAAATACTTGCTCCATGATAGAATCCTGTCTCAGATCATCCGTACTGCCTTTTAGAAGCATTTTGTGCGATGTTCCGTCAGTCAGCTGGATGGTTACTATCTTTGGCAAGCTGATACCGGTAGAAGAAATGGAAACTTCTGGTCTAACGAAAGCAATTCTAGGAAGAGAATCATATTTCCCTGAAAGAGAAACCGGTAAGTTGTTTATGGTTGGAAGGGGAACACTCAATGTAGGTAGGGATTTCACCCAAAAGCGACCAATGCTCAGATTAGCGAGCTGTAGTGTTCGAGACTTCGGTTTTTCAGTTGCGAGCCTAATACATTGCATTGAAAGCTCATATACACCTTGAAGTATATTCTGGTCAAAGGTAGGATGGGCTTTCAGCTTACTCCAAAGACTGTCAGCAGCTTCAACTCTTGAGACAATGGTCTTATCAGTCATAGCAAGGTCGTACATACGATGAGCTCTTAGGTTTACTAAGTAATATAACGAGTGATAGGGGTGTTTCAAACAGATTCTCAAAATTAGCTCTTGAAGTACAACCTGGAAGGAAGAAATTCGATCATTTAAGAGACGAGAACAAAGCTGATTTAACCATGGAATAAACTTATGTGTAGGGACCGTCTCTACATGCTTTTCAACAACTCGGCTCACTACCTCCTCGTTACCAAATTGAAGCCACAAGCCACAAAGCTTGTCGACATTTTCATTGTCATATTCGTCACTGATACTGAGCGACTTTACTAAGCACAAAACTGCAGTCTCAATACATTGGTTTTTATTCTCAGTCAGGAGGGAATACGCCTCACGGCCTGCTGAAATCTGTGTGCTCAACTTATTGAAGAATCTCTTCGCTTCTCTTCTTTCGTTTTCATTGATCTGCTTGTTCTGAAGTATCAATTTCAACTCGCGATGCTCCTTCATTTTGGCATCCCACAGTTTTTGTTTCTCCTGCATTTCCTCTTCATATTCTGGAGTTCTGAGTTGCTTGTAACAAAAATAAGCAATGTTATGAAAGGTTTCGGCCTTTTCCTTGGACGAGCTAACGTCATTTATATTTAGAAGTGCAGGTTGGACATATTCGGACATTATTCTTTCAAACTTCTTCTGTCTTGATTCTGAGTTCCACTTGACAAGATAAGATTGTAAAAATGAGTTAGAAAGAGGAAGTAATTTCAACGGAAAATAACTCGTCTCAGTTCTGATCTCGGTTTTAATTTCCTTACTTAAAATCGCAATAGGAATAAAAGTGTGTCCTTGGGACCATAATGTGCAAGCCGATTCAAAGTTAGAGACTTTCTTTAGTATACTAGCAAGTGGGTGTGAGTCCCACCTCTTTGTAATCTGATCAAACAAAACAGTTGCATTGATGGCTTTCTGATATTCGCCATGGAGTCTAGCATACTTGCCAAATCTAGTAAACTCGTTTGCAACAGCTAAAATAGACTCATTTCCATTTTTGTGCCCTGATGTTATCTGAAATGCTACTCTTCTCACAGATATTAGATTCTCGAAGTCTTCAAATGGTGTAATTTTGAACCAAGAGTCAGTAGCATCAGCGTACGAGAAAATATCGGCCTTCGATCCATGAAGTGAAGATCTTGTTATGTCATCAACTGTCATAATAGTGGACAATGTCGCCATCATTTTAGGCTTTCCTGATTTTAGAATGTCTATCATCATGCTTTTACAAATGTCTTTGATTTGATTGTAGGGCTTGTTTTCTTTCACGGCCTTCAATGCAGTGTATATCATCTCGTCATCGGTCGATGGCATTTCAGGTGCCGCAATATCCCATTGATTCAGTTTCCAACGCCAGTCATAACTGTTGTGGTGTTTGAAGACAGGGTCTGTATGTTCGTTCATTATACTAGACAGGCCATTGAGACTGTTTCGCGTCAAAGCTGAAAAGAGATCACGGCGAGGAACTTCGATATCACCATAACAGATTGCAGAATCAAAACGAGCACTGTTAAACATGACCTGTTTCATGTTATCTTCATTAGTTTTCATCATAAGATCAAAAGCATAGTCGAGCGAAGGATTAATCGGTATACCATACAAGAGATCCGAATCACCAATTCCTTCGTATAAATCTGATAATGTCGAAGCTTTCATTTCCAGTGTAAATGGGGGTTCTTGTGGAGCTGGCGGGCTCATAAACTCTTCAAAAAGCACCAAGGCAAATTTGTGATAACCAACTTTAAGAGCGGCAAAGATTAACGATTCCATCGCTAAACCATCATAGAGTCTTTTAAAATCCCTGTTTTCAATTGCTGCGCATCTCACCAAATAGCAAAGTTCAACAACCAGGTCCAATTTCTCATTTTCAATACTATCATGACTCAAGAGTAATACCAATTGAAGAAACTGTAAGAGATCATCGGTGGCTACTGCCTCAAACTCATATACATACAGGAGCCATAATGAATTTACAAACTTCGTAGACGAACTACTGAACTCTTGAATGAATGACATCAAACACACATACCAAGGGAGTGTCTCTTTCAGCTTCGTTAACAGAGCAAGGCTGATTCTCATGCACCATTCACTCGTTGGAATGTCAATCATATTTTCCTTATTGATCAGATCACGTAATTGCCACTGCTGTAGCACGACAGGGTGGATAGTTGAAAATATAAAAGAATCATAAGGAATAAGAGTGTTCACAAAAACAGATATATGAGAGCTTATATCGACCAAGGGTTCAATGAGATCTCTGTTTTGGTTATAGTCAAACAAAAGACGACCAAAGAGACTCTCAATAAATAAGCACTCTTGTAAGTCATTAGAGTCTTTTCTTATCTTTAATAGAAGATCACACACATTTCTCAAGGATCCATAATAGGATGCCATATCATCAGGTATTTTCCCCAAAGAATCTGTTGCTTCCGGACTGAGCTCTTCACCCGTTTGCAGGTAATGTCTTCCCAGGTAGTTACCAATAAATGCACTTACCTCATCCGTGGTATTAAAGTCTCGATATTCCAAAAGAAGCTTGGCAACACCATAATTTGTCTTGAAATCATAACCGAGAATACCTCGACCAGGGTTATTGGAAAACACAAAAGACATTGCTTGAAATAAGTTGAGAATCATATCGCTCTGGGGATTCCGTGATATATGCAGGAGAGCATCGTGCAAAGATGTTAGGGACAAGCGTATTTCTTTTGAACTGAGAACATCCATAGATGGCGTAAAAAGTGTTTTCCAAGGATCATTAGGTTTTATAAGTTGGTACATTGAAGCTAAAAAAGGTAGCAAATACTTGTTCAAACTGTTTCCACATTCTGTGAATCTCGCTGCGGCGTCATAGACCTGAATCAATGCATCAGGATATAACGCACTTTGTGTAAGATCGCGCACTTGGCCCAAAAGAAACACAATCAGGAGAGAAATATCATTATGCAGATCAATATTTGTAAGATACTCAGTCAATGAAAGAACAAGCGGTAAGATTGTTATGTCACAGCCAAGTACCTGGCGTCCCAAAATAAGAAGCAGTTTAAGTTTTCGTAATGAAATTATTTTGTCATGAATGAAGAATGAGTTGTTAAGGTGAACCACCAATCTTCTGGATATGAAATGAATAGTCTGCGGGGTCCAAATCTTCTTGTATTGTTTGATCTCGTGTACCACATCACCAAGGTTCACACCCACATTTACAAAGGAATATAGATCATCTGAGCCTGTTGATACAAGAAACGTGAAATCTTCATTTTCGTTCAGTTCAGGGATGAATTTAAAAAATAATTCTTCTCTTGAAACATCTGCCAGTTCAATATATTTCAAAACTATCAAGAAAGATTGATGAATTATAGTATCTTCGTCAAACTTTTCAGAAAAACTTGCCTGTGTCTTGCTTCTGATGCCATTCTTAGTGAAAGACAATGGAATTATCAGAGACAAAGAGCTTAACTCTAAATCATCCTCGCATTCTGTCTCTGTGTATTCTGTGATCATCTCTCTGGTCTCTAAATTCCCAATCTTATTCGATCTGCAAATAGCGTAGAGCAAATGGTCATTATCAATGACAAATTTCTTCAAATCAGGATATTGTAAAAGTTGAAATGGGAAGCTCATAAATTGATGATTATCATGGAACCAGCTAGTGAATAATTCAAGTCTTGATATTTCGGATAGCATTGCCGTGGACTGTCCAAGAGTACTTAAGATCTTGGAAACAGAATGCTGAACATACTTGGAAAAATAAAATGCATTGCCATGTTTGAACAGCAAGCACAAAGACGATATCATCAATGGGTAGCAAATTGAGGACATTTCTTCTAAAAAAATGCATAATGTAACAGCGGACTCGCAAGACGACTGCGGGGATGAAATTTCCTTTACGAGGCTCTGAAAGAAATCTTGACGAAGCGATGGCCCAAGAGTCCATATGTAGGAGATAAAAAAACTTAAAGATTCCACTCTAACAAAATTTGATCTCTTTCCCCAAATATGAATTGCTTGGGTGATAAAATCCGTGTCAGTTTTGTCTTTTATCGGCATGTCACAAGAAGAAACCTTGAGCAACAAGCCTAGCAATGTCACCAACGCATCATCATCATAAATTCCAAAGTTAAAGACTTGCGTGGTAATGAATTTGAAGATGGTTGTAAACCCATCAGCAGTTCTTGGATCACCTAAGAGGTCATTCGCAAATAGTATGCCGAACTTCATAATCGTCCATAATGCTAAGGGTGATCTCTCTGTTTCGTAAGGACGCAAAAGGCTGTTGCCAATGAGAGAAACAAGATCAGCCAAAGTATCACCTATTTTTTTGAAGTTTGAAGATTCAAGGAAGGTTGTTAATTCAAGAAAAGCAAACGCCAAACGCTCAGAAGCAAGAGTTTGGAGATAGTCTACAACATGTCTGATTCCAATAGAAGAAATCGAGCCATCGCCAAAGTTGGTTCCTAATTGCAGAAGAAGTCTCACTACCTTCTGCTCCATGGTTGACACACACTTTACTTCGCTTGGAAGAGCATAAAGCGAAGGCGATTTATGCTCTTTATAACGCCGCACAGTTCCAAAGTCATCGAAATCATCTCCCACCAGGGTCGAGCTCTCGCCAAACTCAGGGGTCTTTTCATTACCCACAAGTAGAGGTTCAACTCTTATGGCATCCATCACAAACATTCCACCATTGTTAAAAATTTCAATCTTATTGAGTTCATCAATTACTGCATCTTTCGAGTCTGCAGATACAGAAAGCGTCTCTAAAAGTCTTATGACTTCGTATTTCAGCCTTTCAGATGCATTATTAAGCTGTGTTGTGGTGTATATACCTTGATATATTGAAATACTGTAGCGAATAAGTCTAGCAACAGTATGTGCTTCTTCCAAAATGTCACACTCGTCACAAATTGAAATAATGCGGTCAACTATTCCTTCCAACATCACGGGATCAATCGGTGGTTTCGAAATATAAAATCCTCCGAAATCTCTTGGACTTGCTCTCTTAATCTTGGTGTTTAATATCCTAGAAGGTAGGTTCCCCAGATGTTGCCATCTGTGATTTGCCCTTAAGAACAATTGGTCCTGCGGTGTCACAGCTTCCGTGTAGGAGTGATTCCTTTCCGACAGCCATAAAACAAAGTGCGGGAAAACATCTATGTCTTTCGACTGGAAGGTAGACTTGTCGATCTTATTCTTGATCCAATTTATCATTGTATCTCCAATCCGAAAATTGTTGCTATTGAGAAACTTGGAATGTTCAGAAATAACCATCCAAAACTTCAGAGAATCGTTAGAGATGTGATCTGGGCCATAAACATGGGGTAGTTCAAACAAAGTTCGAAAGAACTGATTTATCGAACGATCAGTAATAACGAATGATGCTGGAGAAAGAATTTCAAGGATGAGCTGACATGCAGTATCCATTGTGGTGGCTTCCCTGATCATATGCAAATTGATACGAAGTACCTGATACGCTTCATCCTCAATCAAACGCCACCCATGTGTCAACATTACCCTCAAGGATAAAGAGATCCAGCCCCTGAGCTCCTGTTTCTGGTACATCATCACATTTCCTATTGAGATTATTGACTTATCAGTCTCAAAATTTAAAACATGGAACACCAGAAGTTGTAAACCAAGTACTTGAATGGATGAACTAGTAGAAGAAAGCAAGTTCAAAATAAGTTCTTCAGTATTAGAAGAGTCCTCCAAGTGTGAAACAAACGACTGAGACCCAACCTTCCTTTTCTTCCATGCTCGTTTTTCAGTAGATTTTAAAGTAGAAACCTCAAGGGTGTAGAAAGCATTTAGCAAAGATACCGAAACAAGAACGTGCATCCATGGCCTCGCAAAAACACTCTGTGACATTCCAAGTGTGGTATTATGGAACCAGTTTTGTTGAACTAGCGCAATGTTGTAAAATTGAAAAGCGTCTAGAGAAAGTGAATTTTGTGGGGATTTAATCTCACTAGATAATAAACTGTCAAGCCAGTGAGTTAAGTCATCTCTGAGGTTTTTTCTATCATTCTGTTCTCTTTTAGTCTCAGTAGTTATCCTAGTAATTGTATCACTGCCAATGTATTCCGACGCAATCAGACCAAAGATCAGGAGCTGGTCCCGTAATGGTTCAAGATTGGTAGCAGTCATTGTCACGGCCGCTTTTACCACATGTCGGACGATCTCAAGACCGGAGTAAACTGCAGACGTACTGAACAGCATTAGTGAATTGTTTACAATTTCAAGCATTACAGAGGTGGTGAAGCTCTCGTGGCGCTGGAACTTGAAGTAAATCGTGATAATTTCCTGCAAAGACTCGTAGACGTCGGGGGCATCAGTAGCTGGGGTTTGTATCAGCGACCTCAGAGAGAGAAGAAGGTCTGCACAGAGCTTTTCATTCGATTTCAGAGTCAACTGCTCCTTAAGAGATTTGATAACAGTTCTGGTCACTGTCAGCCACTCATCTCGCGTAAGATGGTCTCTGTGCTTGTTCTGAGACAGGAGTATTTGTAAAGTTTTAGCAAAATTGGTAGCCAACGGGGTGAATACCAAATTATTAGCCGTGAAAAACCTTCCACAAATAAATGAAATGCATTCTTTTACTGGTCGATACTTCAGTTTCTTAGGTAATTGATCCATGAGCTTCCTTAGAAGCAACGATGCGGTCTCTAGTCTATCTCGAGTAGGTGCCGACTCATTCTTGGTGTACCCAGCCTTCTCCATATCAATGAGTCGGAACAAAGGTTCCTCAAGTGCCAATATTTCCTTAGATGATAGTAGCTGAGAAGTTCTTAGGAATTGCTCCATCATATCAAGACCCTCATTACGGTCCTTGATCTTGATAGAATTCAATCTTGCTTATGGGGAGTTAGTTGTCAATTGTACATGTATAAACAGCTGTCATGGAGAACATCAACATACAGGTTAGCGTGAAGATATCAAAACCACTCATATTCATGAAGAGGGAGTAGGCCTCAGGAGCAAAACCCCATTAAAGAACAGAAATGGCATTTTGTAATGTTCTTCTAGCAGTAATAGCTAACCAGACCAAGATGCACAATCAGAGCAGTATTGGTATGGCCACTGTTAGGTGAAAATTTTGTATGGCGGACCCTTCAAGCTAAATTAAATAATGGACTACACTACATCATATTTTATTCCGTTATGTTACATTCGTATTCCCCCAGGATTATGTAGTTTCAAAATGACATTAATTGTGGTAGCAAAAAGCAGATTTAAACGACAACACCAGAGTTGGAAGCGATACGAGGCCACAAATCAGCACACTCCTTACCAACTGGACCTGTGATAGCAGAACCCTTCATCTCACCCTTTGGGTTGACGATGACACCAGCGTTGTCCTCGAAGTAAAGGTAGACACCGTCCTTTCTTCTCCAGGCCTTGGACTGACGAACGACGATAGCTGGCATGACCTTCTTTCTCAATTCTGGCTTACCCTTCTTGACGGTGGCCATAACCATATCACCAAGGGAGGCAGCTGGCAATCTGTTCAATCTGGCACCGAAACCCTTAACAGCGATGATGTAAAGGTTTCTGGCACCCGAGTTGTCGGCACAGTTCATGATAGCACCGGTTGGGAGACCCAACTAAAGTTAAATGTTAGTATGACGTTCAATTTTTGACACAGTTGGCAAGACACAATCAAAGGTACAAAAGGTCAAGAGGAGATTCGGAGGAAGGAAAAGAGAATACCTTGGAGATTCTGGGTCAGGTGTAGGGCAAAGCCGTTATTGTGGTTAAAGCAGTATGGGTGGGTCCGCATCTGTTGCATGGTTCCGTATGACTCAACTTCGTCTATGCATATTCCAGGATTCATTCCACTGAGGATCTCTATTCATTCAAACGATTCCCATAGGAGAAAAAGCAAATCGTCCAGAACATCCTTTGTCGACTTGTTACTCGCTTTCCAGTCGGCTTTCCTTGTGACTTCATATATATGGGCTTTCTCGAGACTTCGGCACCCTGTTCCTTTTCCTCCAAGTGTCCGTTCCGGGCCCATCCTTCCAGTCTTTGATGTGTCATGGATGTCGTTTACCACGTACCGAAATTCTGTACTTGTTACCAGAAGCACCAGTAGACATTTTGTTTGAGGTATATCGTGATTAGAGAGGTACTTCACTATATGTTGTCGTGAGTGTGGAAAATGATTTTCTATTTTTCACCTCGAGGGCGCTGGGACTGCGCGGGCTCGCTCGCCTCAAAGGCCAAAGTACCCATCGCGACGCCCCAGTCGGCAGGCTCACTCCCCGTTCGCTAGGCAAAATATACGGTACACGCAACACAAAGAATAAAATGTGTCCCTAACCATATTACATTCGAAACTTTTGGTGTCTGGGTGTTCTTAGATAAAGCCCTACGATTCATCACGTGCTCGTAAATGCCCTTGCTATCGCGATGGAACCAATGACCTCTTTCCACCTGGCAGCGGGTAAGGACCAAATAACTTAGGGGAGGACCTATAGTAGCAACACTGTCCCACGGATTGTTGGACAAATTTCACACCTGTGTCCTAGTTTATATATTGTGTGTCGCTCTAGATATGGTGGACTTCCACAGCTGCCGCAACGTGAAACGGTCAGCTGCCATTGGCAATTACATTAGTGTCAGTTCAGGTAGGCAGCAGCATACCGAGCGAGGCCTTGAAAGGAGTTCTATAAAGCGGCGTCGATTGTACACATCACTGCAAAGTCCAGGAGACAAGAGTTCTACTAGTGGAACTCCAACTATTTTGTCGGATCAAGTGGTTATCCTTCAAGACGAGGAAGCAGATGATAACGAGATCCCATACACACACAGAAGATCTGTATCACCTCTGATCAACATGTCGTCAACAGATGAAGAACAAGAAGAAACACGTATCGCCGAAATATCCCATCCTAAAACTCCCGAAATCACCAATAGTGCCGCTTCAGAAACCCAAGAAGTGATTGAGATCTTGGATGAGCCTGAAGAAGATATGCTTGAGGTTATTGACGTCAGAAGTGAGGATGAAGAGGACGATATTGACAGCAACAACGACCTCCAGAGGACGGTTAGTGAACAGCTTCAAGAGATAAGAGACACCACGTCCAATCTACATCGACTGAAATGCGCTGTGTGTTTTGATCCTCCTGATATTGTTTTCCTGCTTCCTTGTGGTCATCACTTATGTGGCGACTGCGTTTTCCCATCATTGGCGTCAATGAAAGCCAGCACCCTAAAGGCAGGACCTTGTCCAATGTGCAGATCTTTAACACCATATACGAAGCCTTTTCCTCTTATTATGAAAGATGCGGAGCACATTGACGACCCATATTAATGATACACATTGATAATTGTGATTGATGGTGGTGTTTCGGAATTTTAATGGAAAGAAAACGAGCTTTAATGGACGGCTGTTGTTAGGATGTGTTTCTTTTACAGGTGTTCAGTATCATTCCAGAGAGCCCCATGTGGCCCATATCTTAAATAGCTGGTCTGTTTTTGTGTCAAATGCAGGCTTCTCCGCGTCGTATCGAAATTAATGAATCCCCTATGAGAAGACAAGAAACAAGCTTTCATAAATCCATAGGTTAATAATTATATTTCGGGACTTTATTTAACTCCAACGTTAATTTTGCTATAAATCTAAATTTGCTCTAATCTCGCTCTTTACCAATCAACGGCATAATCCTCCAATTACCATGCTAGTACAAAGCAACGTCAACTGTTTTAACTCCATCCGGACACATCTCTCGCGTAAGCGTGAAGATTCTTCCAACACGTATATTCCAAATGAACATACTGACGACGATCTAGGTTCATTTAAAGATTTACAGTCTGCTCTCACGTCGAGTTTGGAGAACAAAGAGGCTATCTTAAAATCTGGGCATTCATCTCATCACATCCACTATCGTGGTAGTTCACCGACTCCTATCCCAAATCTACCACCTCCATCAGACGGTGTGAGTGAACGTGTTGTTTCTAGAAAGCGCAGTTCAGACAAGTTAAGGGTAATTGCATTCCATAATAAGCAAGAGACTCTAGGGTATACATACCCAGATGGTACTTCTTGTTTAATAAAAAGAGGACTGTTCAAAGGACTTGTTGATCGACGAACGGCCGCTTGTCCTTTTACAAATTTCGATTCGTTAAGCCATTGCACATTCAGAAGTTGCTTCTGTATGAGAGTCCCATTTGTTTCGTCACCATTAAAGTATTGTACGCACGTTGAAGACTTCAATGCATGTGACACTTCAGAAAACGAATTTGATGAGTATAACACACGGTTCAGTGAAAAACTCAGACAAATCTCTTGGAACAAGTTTAAGACTTTCATAGATCCAGCACCAAGTGAAGATAGGGATGTATGGCCCATCATCGAGGGAAGTGGGAGCTGCGAGAGTCCACAGACGAGCTACGGTAGAGGAATCCATTACCCAAAGCTTAGGAGATCATTCCATAGCAATTTGAAAAGATTCGTTGGTCATCGGGTTACTGATAATCTTGAAAGTAATATGATTGACCGGCTTCCTTCAGTTCCATCTTCTGTCTTTTCGTCTAATATTGGTGACAGTGTAACAGATTTCTATCAAAGTTTCCACCAAGGCCAACGGCCAAAAGGGCGATCCAGGTCTGTATCGGTATAGCGTTTATTAATGGAGTAAATGGGTAACAGTCCAGCTGCGCATCTCCTCCCGTACGTCTTTCTCTTGCAGTGTATCTCTGGGTAGCAATTCCATGTCATCGTTGATCTTTTGAAGTTGTAGGTCGAGGAACTTCTCGCCTTGCTCATTTTTGGCCCATCCATCACTACCATGGTAAATGTCATCGACACTCTCCTCCGCAGTAAATTCACCAGGACGCGGATCCCAGGACATCTCAAACGTTTTCTGGTATAGTTTTGAAACCACAGGATCGGAAGTTATCTTCAATGACCTATGAAGCTTTGGTTCTGTAGATGTCACCTGGGAGCCGTTGGCCACACGTTTCCGTTCTCGAGTAAGACTAATGGACGGTGGGTCCGATGACCGGGAGCTTGTTTCGTTTATAGAGTCGCTGAAGACTGTAGCCAGACCTCTAGACCGTAGTGGAGGTGCTATGAAGTCTCTTTGGTCTCCCTTTAGTATTATCATTCCTATCTCGAGACTGAGTACGGCATTTACTTTGCAATCTTTCAACAGATACCGCACGGGTGTAGTTCCTTCTTCGCTACAGAACTCAGCAAGGTTTACTCCAACACGCCCAAGCATAGTTTTCTCCGTCCTAACAGGTGTGAGCTCGTCAGCAATTGTTGCTGCAACGTTAGCGGCTGGTCTCATATGCGGAGGCAAGTCCGATCCGGTACTACCAGAACGGTGGTGATGAAGGTGGTGATGATGATGCCGCACAACTGCAAACACTTCGAATTCGATCATTTTTTCAGTAAGAACGCCATTTGAGCTTGTTGAAAGCTTCACAACCACTTCTTCAGAGTGTTTCCAAATACACCGGTAATCTCTAATATGTGCTGGTGGTGTGCGGCCTCGAAGTACCGGCAGCGTGTTGCCAATACGCCACTGAACAAAGCAATGGCCCTGCGGTTTTGGGACATTCGACAAATCAGTTACGACAAGTGTCAAAAGATACTTTGGACGAGCCATAAGTTTGACCAGTTAGCTGGGTTTCTGAGGGTTGTTTGGTCGTTATTCCGCAACAGTGTGCTGCGTCCGGGGTATTTGTTTGTTGTATGGCACCTACGGAAGAGGAAACAAAAAGAAGCTCTCGGTGCGTTATCAGCGGACTGAACAATAAAAATGAAATGAAATAAAATAAAATGAAAATGGAATAGAACAAAATGAGATGAAAATAAAATAAAATAGAAGAGAATAAATGAATCGAAAGCAAAATGAAATGAAAATGAATAAAGTATGAAATAAAAATGAATAAAAACGAGACACCCTCGGAATGACAAAGCATTACGCGGCCGGCCAGGTGAGTAAAAAGCCTAGAGGAGTTACCTTAGCGAAGCGCACAACCATATATGAGTGCATATGTATATATAGATAGATTTACCCATATTCATTTATCCATATATCACTAAATCAAAACTCACATAAAGCAAGAACACTCTCACTATGGCTGTTAAGGGACTGGGAGAGATTGACCAGCAATACGACGGATCGAACTTGAAGATCGCCATCATCCACGCACGCTGGAACTCCACCATCATCAAGGCATTGGTTGACGGTGCTATCAAGAGGCTGCTGGAACTGGGTGTAAAGGAACAAAACATATATGTTGAGACCGTGCCGGGTTCATTTGAGTTGCCTTTTGCCACCAAACAGTACGTTACTAAGATGGAAACAATTAGAGGTGTAAAGCTTGATGCTGTTATCCCAATTGGCGTCTTGATCAAGGGCTCAACTATGCATTTTGAATACATCTGTGACTCTACGACAAATGCTTTGATGAGACTTAATGACACTCTTGATATCCCAGTTATCTTTGGTGTCCTTACTGTCCTCACAGAGGAGCAGGCTGAACTCAGAGCTGGTATCAAACCTGGCATGCACAATCATGGTGAGGATTGGGGTGCCGCAGCTGTTGAGATGGCTGTCAAGTATGGGCGGGGATTTGAGAGATCCTAGGTTCTAATGATCTTTACATCTATTCTCTCTGTACTCACTCTTGTTATGCTAGTTTTTAGGGCCTTAATGTACAACTATACAAGCGTTCTTATTCGAATTGTACACCCAATTACAAAGACATTTTCCATTGTTAAAGACTTGGCTTTTAGCATCTTTATCGCTTCAACCAGGCGCAATATGAGTACGGCGCTATTTTATTTCCCCAAAAAAACATACATTACCCATATGGAACTATCAATGTCATTTCATGGAATGCAGTCATTAATGATTCTTAAATCCACCGCTATGCATTCTTCCCTGTGAATGAGGCGGCATCATGCCAGGCATAGGACCTCCAATTCCTGGATGTGTAGGGAGGCCACCTTGAGAGAATCCTCTCTGATATTGCATTGGTGAGGGAGCATTCACTGGCATACCTGGCTGCATATACATTGGCTGCATTCTTTGAGCATGCATGAAGTTTGGATCGGTAGGTGATAGAATTGGCTGTGGTTGAGAAGCTATACGAACAGATGCGAAAGATGGATTGTTGTATAACACATGTGGCTGCATTACTGGAACTGGCTGGTATGGATGAATCTGCTGATGCTGTGGAATTGGTGGCATTTTTAGTGGGTCAAATTCAGGGAACTGTGCTTTGAAAGGTCTCGCTTCGTCATCACGAGTCCAAGTTGGGGCTGTAGCGAATGGTCTCTCCATGAAAAAAGGTTCAGTGGATTTGCTTGCTTTGAACTCTTTGTAGCACGCCTTAAAGAAATTGAAATCGTCACCCAATGATCTCTTCTTCCCCATAGATGGTACACGATCAGGTGCAAAGAATGTTGGAGTATATGGTTTCTTTGGTCTGTAGTTGGCCTGTGCCATTCTTGGAGAATTTTTTGGGAACTGAGGAGTAGACATTGGTGGTGCAGGACTAGTGAATGTAGATGGTGTGAATGCAGCAGCCTTAGGATTTAGCTTATGTTTAGATGCATCAGGCTTCTTGGCAGAAGGTGTAGCCCGGGTCTGTGCAGGAGATGCTAGAGAAGACGCAGGAGTGTGCGTTCCTTGGTTGGAATCAGCCGGCTTCTTGTCAGTCGAAGAAGTGGATGTTTCTTGAGATGAAGCGACATTTGCAAGCTTAGGAGAAGAGATATTCGACCCAGCTTCTGATTTCTTGATAATCTCCTCCTGCTTATTTTTATCCTTTGTAATGATTGGCAGTAAATCCTGTGGGAACTTTCCTGGAATCTTAAAGTTTTGAGAAAACTCCTTGAGAGAGTTGAGCTCGTTCATTGCGTTAATTTTTTTGGCTTGCTCGTACGCCAGGTGGGTCTTCTTGTTTTCAGGAGGAGTATTCGTATTCTTCACAGATGGCTTGGCAGGAAGAGCCGCCTTCGCTGTAGAAGCCTTGCTGATGTCGCCATTTTTAAATACTGCCTTGGCTTCCATAAGGGGTTGCGCCGGTAGAGCCGCTGATGAGTGAGCAGGTTGAAGAGAAGCCTTTTTTAATCCAGCATTGGATGCCGATACAATAGATGGATCTATATTTTGCAGTCTGTCTCTCTGGCTCGGTGGAAGGTATTTCGAAGCTTCGTCCTCTACAGTAAAGGTCATATTCTTACCCTCCTGTCCCTTGTTGATGAGAGAAGCAAAAAGAGCATCACCTTTAGATGTCGAAGGCGCCTTGCGAGCCACACCGGAATACTTGTCTTCTTCATCAATGCCACTATCATCAAACTTAATTCCACGTTCTTCAGCCAAATGGACATTATCAGTGGAGCCGCCCTCAATCTCTTTAGCCAATCTGTCTGCCTCCTTCAAGCGATTGTGATACTCTGGGTCGTCTTTGTTGATCTTTGTCGTGTACAGATGCTCATCAAACTCGGATTTAATACCAAACTTCTGTTCGTTAGCCTCAAACTGATCCCATTTTTCACCTGAGCTATCTTCAAGGCGTAAGTCTTCCAAACTCAGCCCATTCGGAGTATCCTTGTCGGGAACCCACTTCTCAATCTCCTGGCGACGCTGCGTGATGCCACCTTTAGAAGAGATGTCGTTATCAGTCTGGAAACTTGCTGGGTTCCTGAACTCTACGGCATTGAACAGATCAACGCTCTGCAGTTCAAAGTCAATCACATCCTCGTAATTCACAGTGAGGGTTTTACCATCGGACTTCAAAACCACTCTCAATGTCTTTGGATCGATCGCCTCCATCACACCTGAAAGCTTGTTTCCCGAGTTTGTCTGAACCAAGATTTCCGCGCCGATGGAGTTCATAATCAAGAACAGCAAACGGTCCTGCTGGTGAGACTGGAAGGAGTCATCTTGTAATGCGCCAGTGTCAAGGTGGTTGTTGGAGGAGTTGCCGTTGGCAGTATTTCCGTTCTTTGGACGGTCGTTTTTGTCGGAACTTAAACGACGGCTGGAACTCTTGGAGTTGGAACGATGGTGGGAGTGTGTCTTATCGACGTTGTTGCGCTGTCCCTGTGGTGGTTTAGACATTGTTTCGAGCGTGGATTGTGTGTGTTTAGAGAGAGAGGCTTGGCGGGCGGGAGAACAACACAGAGGTCCTCCGTACAATCAACTTACCGTGAGCGGTTCAACGAAGCCGTGGTCGGGTAGATGAAGAGTATGGTCCTTAAAGACGGTAATCTGTACAGACTCGACTATGGAAAAGAGCTGTAGAGAGTGTGTGCCTACTTTGGCGGAGAGACTGGAGGAGCGTCCTTATTACCAATCGTGACAAGGTGGAGCGCGGATGGTGGGCGGCAATTGAAAGGTGTCAATCGCACGTCTTTGTAAGGGCGGCAAGGGGAAACAAGGTCAGACAGGCGGATATTGACGCTTCCAAAAAGCGGGTCTTGCTTTTGAGGACTCCGGACTGCTCGTCTGGGGACTCGTTGTGGCTTGGTTGTGTGGTTCCTTGATGGTGGGCGCGTCTTTTTGTTGCTAGCGCGCTGGAGTTTTAGAAAATGGACAGCCGGGTAACACTTTAATGTATGGCACGAGTCCCAATCTGGAAGGTTCGTAGATAGAACAATGCGCGGTGGTCACCGAACCTGGGGAGCCAGGCCACTATAAAGGTTCAG
This sequence comes from Petasospora xishuangbannaensis, assembly GCA_030585085.1. Lineage (NCBI taxonomy): Eukaryota > Fungi > Ascomycota > Saccharomycetes > Phaffomycetales > Wickerhamomycetaceae > Petasospora > Petasospora xishuangbannaensis. The sequence continues at coordinate 201,831 of JAJMBV010000010.1, read as the reverse complement.
AAGAATAGAAACAGCACGAGACGTTATTCCTAGAGAATCGAGGATGTAAGGGGAAGAAAGGGGTTTCACTATGATCTACATAATGCTTTTCCCGGGATTTTAGAGAATGCGACAGGAGCATAGTTGGCAGAGCTGGTTGTGCAGGCTCTGAACATTATCACAACATGCTATACGTATAGAAGTCCTGAACCAGCCATATTTAATATTTTTTTTCCTCTTTACCGGTCACAAACGTCCAATTCTTGTTTTTTATAGCGTCTAACTCTCAATGATCCAGCCACAATGGTGTTTTCGACATGGGAATGAAGATCTATTAGAGTGCTAGTGTGTGTCCCCTAGCATTTCAAATTTTTCGGCGAGGGCGCGAAAACGTAGAGGGTTGGCGATATGGAGATACTCGACGAAGACATAAGCACCATTTTAGGAGTTTTGGATTAGCAATCACTATCAATTCCTTAACAACTAATAGCGCATTCTCTGGTGATTTGTTGGTATACATTCGTGTACATTCGTAGAAGTAAGGGATAATAGAGAAGAACAAAAGAAAATGGTAAGTTGAAACAGTTCTGTTTGTGGCTGGGCTTTACTGAACAAAGCCAATTGTTTCTCGGTTTACTCATCTCTAACAATCACTAAAGCTTCCAATCTACCTCTTAACGGCATCAAAGGGCCAGCCACTCCTTGTGGAGCTCAAATCTGGTGAAACCATAAACGGTATTCTTGTTGAGATTGACAATTGGATGAACGTTACGCTTCAAGATGTGATTGAAACAAGCGTTGATGGCGAGTCTTTCCTCAAGATGCCTGAGATCTTTGTCAGAGGTAAAGATATCAAGTACCTTAGACTTCCACAGGAAATCATTCCTGAAGTGAAACAACGCAACCAGCAAAACCAGGAGCAGAAGAACAGAAACAGAAACAACGAGATCCGTGGCTACAACAATGACAGAAAATATAATAATATCAACAACAATAACAACAATGACAGAAGATATAACAATAACAGAGGCTTCAATAACCAGGGAAACAGAGGATATACGAACAGAAACAACCAGAATCGCGGAAATAATAACCAGAACCGCCGCTTCAATAACAATAGCCAGCAACAACAGCAGCAGCAGCAGCAACAGCAACAGCAACAGCCTTCCTCGCAACCACAACAGCATTAACGATGTCGAAACGCACTGGTGCCGATCTACTCCAGAATTGCCGGGTACAAGACTTCTTTTTTTCTAGGGATACAATAGCTATGGAAATTTGTATTTTTATTTATGCTCGTAGTGGATAACGAGGAGACCCTCAATGGCTCATGGCTTCTGAGTGTCATTCTGAAAATGATAGTTCACAAAAATGACCGAGACTGTTGTAGCTGTTCAAGGTTCAAATTGAAAATATGCAAGACTCCCAACTGCGTTAACATGTTCAATATTTTAATGCAAGTGTTCGATGGATTCGATGTGAAGATTATGTGTGCCTGAGTGTTCTGTATGTCTTGCATAATCAAAAATCATTCAGACTTGACGGCATTGTAAATTCTGTAAATGAATACAGAAGCACCATATAGTCCTAAGGAGCCAAAGGCGATACCGACCAATACACTGAGGATGGTGGTATATGCAAAGAACAAAATAACAGAGGAGAAGTCTGTCACGTTTAAGTATGTAAAGAAGTAGTAGACAGAGTACACCTCGATGTACCAGGCAACCGATGAACCAGCCAAAAAAGATCTCCATTGCCATCTCCAATCACCATAGATGAGAGAAAGATATGTTGCAACAACAACACTTTCAACAACAACAACACTTAGTAATATTATGGTGAATAGTAGGAAACCATACATATAGTAGAATGACGTCTTTTCTAGCCAAACAGAACGGAAGATGAACAAAAGTTCAACGTATATAGTACCAAAGGGAATGAAGCCATACACAGGGATGGTGTACAAATAAGAAAAGAACTTCGGTTGTCTTGGAACAGGCCTTTCAGGTTTATTCAGATTTGAGTTCATCGTGGCTGGTGGGTTGCGATTCCCTATCACACCCCCAACAACAGAAAGCGGTACCTCAAGAACAAGGAAGAATACGACAAGCAGCACCACCGTTCCAAATGGCAAGGCGTTAGAAGAGTCCTTAGCCCAAACAATACAATTCAAAATCAGCACAGAAATTAGTACAAGGAAAGGAAGAGTTCCACCGAAGAGCATGGAGTACAAGAAGTACTGCTTGATATAAGTTTGTTGTGTGAAGTTCTTGTAGAATCTGATACCAGAATAGCCAGCTGCAGTTCCTCCAATTATGAACAGTGTCAAAGCTGTCGTTATGACCCTATTTCTGACATTTGGGCCCAAAACACCAACCGTCGAAAAGAAAAGAACACCGATGATTGTAAAGAAGACTTGAACACCTGAAGCCAGTATAACAGAAAGTAGCAAAGGGTAAGTTGGAGCTCTGAATACATCATTTGAGATCAGTTTCCAACCAGAATTTGTAAACGAGTCAGACTTATCCGTCTCAATTGGGATGTTCTCTGTAGCAAGGTCCATGCTATTATAAGACTGAATGTCACGGCTCAGGGTTCTCAAAAGAACCACGCCAACCACAGCAGAGAGGAATGAGACCAAGACCAAAGAATTAATAAGTGAGATCCAGTGGATACCATCATCATTGACTTCGCTCTTAAAATAAAGTTTCCATCTGTCGTTCCAGCTGATTGTTGTTTCCTCACGCCAGTAAACAGAGTAAGTGAAAGGGATGATGGTGGAGTCCTTAGCGTCAACGTCAAGAAGGAAGTTATCAAAGTTCTTGGAAGCGCCAGGACAGTGGAAGTCGCTTACACTTCTTGGGTAAACCTCGAATCCAACAATCGTGCACTTTCCATTCTTCTCTGTGTGATACCTAATTACCAACATGACGTGGTTGTGCAAATATGTTCTTCCATCCTTTACGAATCCCAGAGGGAATCCCGCTGCGTAGTATTTCTTCTTGTCGGTTGAGCTGATGAACGTAGTAGCACCAGGCAGGTCATCCATCAGCCATTCAACCACATAGCCACCTCTGATGAGCTCATCGGCTCTTCTAAGGCCTGTCGGTTTAGTGATTCGATCACAAAGTCGGTGGCAGGGGGCATCCTCGCCAAACGTTAGCTCGTAGTCCGACTGCCAGATCCGATCTCCTCGAATCACCTCATTAAGTGAAAGATGCAGAGGCCTTGACTCCGGTTTAGGAGGGCATGTAAATGGTAGGTCGTAGTATGCAAATGGTAGTTGTGTTGTATCAGACTCGACTCGATTTACGTGTAATTCCACCTTTTGGCCCTTCACAAAATAGTTAGGTGTCCATCCTAGACAATTTGTTAGTACTGAAACGATCTCAAAGTAGTCATCCAGAAGTGAGGATCATCTGTTTCGTCATCATCTGCGATTATCTGTTTGTTGCTGTCATCGTCGCCAGTGAGGGGTCAACACCATCTCTCAGATACGCTGTCAAGTTATCAACATCACAGCAGCAGTAGAGATAGCAGCACAAGTGTGGGCTAGCCAAAGAGATAACATCACTAGCAAATACCACAAGGGTACAATTTCCACAAAATTAAAGCCAGCAACAACTGTAACAACCCGTCACCATGCCCTCTACTACCTTCCTCTTCTTCCTCATCACCAATCATCAAAGGTACCTACCGAACGGATCGAATGCAGCCGCAAGCGTGACGTAGTTCGCACAAACAGCTACCACCACCGGTGTACTCGTCCAACGCATCGTAAGTGCTAAGCAATTGAAAACCTGAATCCTGCTCTGGTCTGTCAGCAAAGCCGTAGCGCCGGACGTTTCTCGTAGTTGTGTCCACCGTTTCTCGCTACTTGTCTGCGCACCAGCCAGCAAACTCTTCTGTGTTTTGTTCTGGCACACAACCGCCCCTAGAAAACGGCCGGCCCGCGGGCGCTCGACGTGTAAACCATGCCTGGCTGCAAAAAAACAAAACAGGCGCGCCCAAAAAAGGTCTAGAACACCAAGGCTGAGGGACAGGGCTCGTGATGCGAACGGACCAGGGCTCGTAACACCTTCGGTCCGGGCTCATAACGTCATTTCGCGAAACCCGTGCTTATGTAATTGTTTACTTTTTTGACGTGAGTATTTAGAGAGTGAAAACAAGGAAAAAGAAAGGCTTCTGTATAAGGGGCAAGACCGGCGGCTAACGGAAAAGGAGTTTGTGAGGGAAAGAGTGGCTAAGAGTTTGAAGCCATGAGCCATAAACTATATGGGATCAGGCAACTGCGGTCTGTGGTGCTCTACGGTCTTGACCACGACCTCGTGGACTCTGCAGAGTTTGCCGCGGAACGGCTTCTCGCAGAAGCTGGAGACACGGATGCCGATTCGATCCATCTCTATGGGCTTGTTCTCTTGAAGAGACAGCGGTACAAGGCTGCTTATAATGTGACAGCTAATGTACATCATGCCGGGTGTGTGTATGTGTTTGCGAAAGCTGCGTTGGCTTTGGAAATGGGGTCGGAGGGGATATATGCCCTCACAAGCACTCAGTCGCTGTGGGAGCCCTTACCTGATAGTCTCTCACCTAACTATGAGTTCGAAAGACAGCTCGCTGCTGATCCTGCAGTCTACTACAATCTCCTAGGACGGTTGTACTACTTGGTGGGCGATTGTAAGGAGAGCGTCATCAACCACTCAAAGGCGTTGAAAAGGAACCCGTATCTATGGGACTCATTCCACGAGTTGAATAGAATGGGTGCTAACGTCAGAGTCAAAGCGATCTACCGGCTTATTCCTGATACATCGGTGCTGAATTTGGGCTCGAGCCTGTCCACAGAGACGTATGATTCAAGAGATCCGTTTGGTGAGGCGTCCACGAACATCCAAACTTCAAGACCATTCCAAAAGAGAGTTGATGAAACACCCAAGAACCACGACTCCATTAGTGATTTTCAAACACCTAGAATCATCGCCCCTTCGGTTCCAGGAGCTCCAACTAGAAGACTGAGATCGTCGTCTACCAGCAGAGAGGGAACATTCAAACCACCTCCGCCAATCGGTGATAGCATCAAAAGAGCTCCAAGGCTGACATCGTCTAAGGTCACATCCAGGCTCATCACCCAGCCTCAGCCCCTTGCAAGAACAAACAAAAACACAGTAAACACTAATTCTGCAATAAGAAACACATCCGGTGATATCACTCAGAAACGAACTAAATCTTTGATGTCGGGTGACTCGTCCAGTCAACGCAAGTTCTTGGGCAACGAAGAGCTTGGCGAACAGCACCTTCTTGGGATATATTCAACGTATGCTAGAGGATACAAAGCCATGTGCAGATATGACTGCTTTAAGGCCATACGCATTTTGACCTCTCTTCCGGAAGCCCATCAAAACACGCCCTGGGTGTTGAGCAAGTTGGGAAGATTACATTTTGAGATTGTCAATTATGAAGAATCTGAGTCGTATTTTCTCAAACTGAGAAAGTTGGATAAGACTAGAGTTGAAGATATGGAGTATTACTCCACTCTTTTGTGGCACTTGCACAAGGATGTGGAACTTTGTCATTTGGCGCATGAGATGTTGAACATCAACAGGAACGCTCCACAGTCGTGGGTCGTTGTTGGAAACCTCTTTTCCATAACTAGAGAGCCTGATGAGGCTATTAAGTGCTTCCGTAGGGCTACGCAGTTGGATAACAAGTTTTCCTATGCTTACACATTACAGGGTCACGAATGTGTTGCAAATGATGCCTATGAGCACGCTTTGGAAAGTTTCCGTTTTGCTCTTTTAATGGATCCAAGGCACTATAACGCTTTGTATGGTATTGGTATGGTTTACTTGAAGTTGGGCAACTTTGCTAAGGCTGAATTCCATTTTCGCAAAGCACTCGATATTAATCCTATTAACGTGATCTTGATTTGCTGTCTTGGTATGATGCTTGAAAAGCTTGGCCAACGAGAGCAGGCATTGCATCAGTATGAGCTTGCTTGTAAACTTCAACCTCTTAGCGCGCTAGCTATGTTTAAGAAAGCACAGTTACTGTTATCCATGGAGCAGTATACATCTGCACTTGCTGACTTTGAGCACTTGGCTACTATTGCGCCCGACGAAGCGAGTGTTCATTATCTCTTGGGCCAGCTGTACAAGCTGGCAAACAAAAAGAATGACGCAATAAAGCAGTTTACTATTGCATTAAATTTGGACCCAAAGGGGAGTCAATTGGTTAAGGAAGCTTTAGAAGGATTGTCTAATTAATAAGAAAAATGAACTTCTGGTTCCTGGTGAACGGTTCTACTTCTTAGCTCTATCACTTAAATGTTGTATTCCCCGTGTCCAATTACATAGTTTCATGAATTGCCCACGCCCATTCACTGTCCTCCATCTATTTCAGCTTCCCCCAAACGCGAACATGTCTCGAAGAATATATCCGTTTCCTCTTCTTAGATAGTTCTAAGAGCTCAGAAGTTTTGTTTTTGTCAGGCTAACAAAGGAGAGCTCAGGGTGTTCCGCAATAATGTCTACACTTTTCAATGCCTGTTTTTACTACCCAAGTCAACCTATGGTCATAAATAATCTTTCTGTTGAACTCTGCTTGTCTAGAACGCCATTTTAATCTCTGGTGTTGATTTTGAGGCTAAAGAGAGATTTGATTAAATGAAAATCAGCTCTACATTGGAATTGTTTCGACTTTTGAGTTGTTTGTAAATCAAAACAAGTGAAAAAGAATCAGACTACGATTGAACACTCTCTTAGTCAAAAAGGCGACAACTGAATATTATGAATTAATATAGGGCGAAAAATAAATGTAGAAACATTGACTCGAAGTTCATTGGGTGGCTTCTTGGTATGTAGGTAGTTCTTCTCTTAGATGTGCGGTTTCTCCCGTTTGTGGGGTTGTCGTTCCTGAAAGATGCGGAGGAGGTGGAGGATTGAACGGTAGCACATTATCCCTCTCCATGATAGGACTTGAAACCGAAATTGAGTGTGAAAGTGTTGTTTCAGTTGATGATCCACCAGATATTGATCCAGAGAAGGTAGCCTTAACTTCAAGTAAATGAGTAAGGGAAGAATTACATGTCCTGTACGATGGGGTCGTTGGTGGCATCTGCCAATAGCCAATTAAGTTCGTAAAATCAAGAGAATATTTATATCTGACGTCAGGATATGTGGATGGTTTCACGTCCCGTAAATCAAGTCTAACTGGTTTCTTCATGAGGACAAAGATATTTATGTATTCTTTATTCTTGGACGAAAAGTGAAACGCATTGAACTGAGTTATGGCATAAATAGCAATTTCAAGCCTGGTAAGATATAAAACACCTGAAGACACTTCCCCTTCTTTCGTATCATATGCAAAAGATTGGGGATCATTGCTTGAAAGTAAGTGGAAAGTAAACGGACAAGTTCCTGGGATCAGCGATTGACTTGTCGTTACGCCTAGTCCAAAGGAAACTGGATTGGATCGAACGCTGGAGTACCAATGTTTCTTTGTAAAACCTGGCTCTGGAATATGCAATACCAGTTTATAAGTAGAAAGGAAATAGCAAGTCTTCATAATTTCGACTGCTTCAACTGGCGTTGGGCCTCTTGGGCGGAACCGTATCTTACGTACCTCTCGGGTGTCCAAGGAAAACATTCCCCCTTTGTGGACAGAAGCCTTCAAAGAATAAGAGACCTTAAAAGAAGCCTCACTCAGAAAAGACGATTTTTGTTCCACAGTTGGGGGTAAGGGGAGGCATTGGTGTCCGACAGCCGCCAGAGAGCTATTTCTAGAGAAAACCTTGTTATGACGGCCCGCCTCATATCTCGAGTTAAATAAGTTTGTGCTCTCCCTAGAAGCCTGATCACCACAGTGTGCCATTGTACAGAACTTCAGGGCAAACGGATATTTGTATGTTCCAGGTATTAGTGTGAAGGAGGATTTGTCTCTCATGGCATCCCGGATATTTGGTGGCGGAAACAACGTTATAACATCATAAAACAACTCATGTGACTCTGTGTTTGTTTTTTTCCTGCTTTGGTTATTTCTCCTAGAATAAGATACAATCTTGGACTCGGCATGTCCTTGTAGTTTTACCTGAATATTCTTAATTTCCGTGTCTACGTAGACTCTAAGATGTAGATATCCCGATACAACATCTTCAGAGGTGTAAAATTCCGGCTCTCGATCTAGATGGACAGCAACGAAAAAATTTGACATTATTGCTTGTTTTTTTTTGCAATGATTGTATAAATGAATTCAGATTGAATTTTCAAGTAATTAATTCTTTTTAATCTATCCCTTAACATCGTGTTCTTCTCCAGTTGATCATCTGCTGGCGGCATCGCCTCACTCACCTCCGCCCCCTTCCAGGTCTTTCGGGGTGTCTAAGAGCACTCCATCAGGACACCAATGTTTACATCCGGACACCACTAAGAGTAGTTTGAGCAATAAATTCAATAATCTCGTAGTAAAAACAATACTGAGCACTCTTTCGGTTTACGGATAATCTATATTATAATTCATTGGTGCTTTTCTATTTTTCTTAATATTTTGGATTGGTTTTTATTGTTTGGAGTTTTTTTTACTATTCTGATTTGTCCACAATGTTCAACTCTTTTTGTGAATACATTGAATTTTATTAAAAACCATTATAAAGGAGAAAAAGCAAATCTTCTCTAAAAACATATCTATTTAAAGGAAGTTAGCGAGGAGATAGTAGCTTATGGAGGAAATTGGGTTTACGACTTAATTCAGGTTTGAGTGAAAGGATGCTCGAGTGGTGAATGGAGTTTAGGATAAAACAAAAAGAGCATGGGATTATTACTGTACCCTGAATATGCGTAAGAAGTTCAAAGCTACTGTAAGTTTTCCAAGGGTCATCTATATCACTTTCGGAAATGGTTCATACGTTCATTATCACCATCATTAACTACCATGAAGTCATAAATGCATTAAACTGCAGTCTTTACAATCCCAGATGCAGACATCTGAGGGCCTACCACCTCGTCATAAGTTGGAAGAACATGCTCCACCACCGCTACTGGTTTGGTCACTTCAATAGTGCGAGTGGTATGAGAAGCCTCACCGGCAACATCACACCGAACCACAAGCTCGTACTTGTTTTGAGCATTGCAGATACGGAAACTCTTCGACATACCAGCCACAACCGAGTCATAGAGCGTGCGAGGAACAATTGCCCGACCATCGATAAAGCGAAGCTTTTCATTGCAAATCATGTCACACAAAGTGATGCTATCTGAAAAGCGCCGACGGAGGTCCTTTGCTCTAATATCTGTTATACATAGGACAGAGATTGTAAGCTTGTGCAAATTCAAACGAGTGACAGCTCTTGATACGAAAGACATGTCCATAGGCAGAGACCCACCTAAGAGGAGAACTCCAGTAGTGCGAACCTCGAACAAAAGTGATCTTTCCGGCTTCGGAGGGTCTTCACCAAATAACAACGTAGAGATGAAGGACTTTGGCGGTTCTAGTAGAGGCGGGATTGTGAACCGTCTTTGCACGAGCATCGATTTGTTCATGGTCTGTGGAATAGATTGTGGGGGGCTCAAAGGGATCACAAGTGACTTTGAAAGCTTAGAGCCGAATATTGTTGACCTCTTTAGATTCAGTATCACGCTGAGCCTATATTGGATCTGTAGATAGTGGGATGTGAACGACGGTGGCAGAGGGCCGTGAATATGGAGTTGGGTTTTGGATGGTTTGCACTGTGTTGTTCTCGGCAGGGAGAAGGAAAAAGGAAATGTGTGCTCTCCTACAGAAAGTTCAGTATATTGCGGAGATACCGAGACAGACTCGTCAATTATAATATGCTCTTCAGTCGTTGTCTTGTCTCTCGGTGTTCTTGTTGTGATTAATGTTGCGGAGGTACCCTTCAATAATACCGTAATACGGGAAATGGTTACAGACGAACGCACAACAATTTGTAATGATCCGACAACAGTGCTTCCTTGAAGACCCTCAACATGTACAACTAGATCACACGGTCCCATTTATTGTGCTTTCTACTTCCCAAGATCCCTTCGCCTTGAAGTGCGCGGAGTCAAATGTCAATCGATATCGAAAAAGGCCGGTCGCTCTCGCTGCCAAATCCGTAACCTAAGAAACCCGGTAATATGCAGATTAGGGTATTTTTGAGCAGGAAGGGTAAAATACTGATCTGCATCTCTTTTAGATCCTTTGTTTATCAGCATAGAGAATGGGTGATTATTTCGGAAACTACGCTCTGTAACAACAGCTTGTAGCACAAAGACAATTCCAGGAAATAAGTACTCCAAATCCTAGGGAGCGGAAGTCATTCAAATGTATATAGATAGCAATACATCTAAGTATTCAAAATATAACTTAACTCTTTAGGCAAAAGAGTGGTGGGTAGATGATTCGGATGAGATTTTGTCTCATTTTTGTGCCATCTTCAGTTCCCAGTTAGGCTTACTTTATTATCCTTTGGTTTTTGATTTGAGAGTGTACCGAATATGTTGAACACAGTGAGAGTTCTATATGGCAAGCAATTTTCCACTGAAATGCCTGATTTATGCCATACGAAAGTTGCTGAACCCCCTTTAAAGGCCAATATAAACCAATACCATTCTAAGACTGAAGGCGGAACAGTAAATGAATCGTCTAACTGATTGAACTCTGAGAATTATCTTTTGTCTTTACTTCTTGATTTATGTATCTTCCATACACAAAATTTCTTCAATAAAGTTTCATCTTACACTTTTATTCTTAAGGAAAGCTTATCTATCAACAGTAGTCACTGGACAAGTTCCTCATGTGTGCAAAAGCCAATTGAGTGATATCTCTCACGATAAAGACAAGGACATGAGTGTCCATAAAATTGACAATTTTGTTTAGTGCTTCGTTTTTTAGCACTTCTGCACCAAATTTGTCGTATGCCTCATCCGTAGCTTTGCATAAATCTTCAACAAGTGACATATATTCTGGTAGTTGGCATATATCGCGTAACGAACGAGATGAATTCGAGGTAGAAACACTTATGGATCGAGAATGTATAGCAGAGGTTACCATGGAAGGCCCCTTTGGGCTTGAGTGGAGTGTCTCCTGAAGCTGTTCCCTACTTTTGGTGTGTAACAGTTGATGAGAAGTTTTTCTAGTCAAGCTATGATCGAAATTCAACATGCTTGTTCGTTTGATCTTCCCTTTGAATTTGTCTACAATGGAGTTCCGGTTCGATTTCTTGGAATCATGTGAAATTGTTGTGTCACTCGAAGGAACATGTTGATGAGTTTGGTGTGATTGTACCTGTAACTGACGCAAATCAATCGATGATAGAGTTTGCGATTTATGGCTATAGGTTTGATGAGGAAGATAAGCAGCGTTGGTTAGAATAGAAGTTTGGTCGCTCAAGGGATCCTCAGGAATGGAAAATACGTCAAAAGCATCCATAAGCTTTTCGTAATACATAAGCGTTGAATCAACACCGCTAACACTGACATTTGTAGAAGCATCATCGTCCGATATTCTTTTCAAAAGCGAGGTAGTTTCTTGGATGATACCCACCTTAACACTTCCATTTGCCACGCCTTGGTTGCCTTGAAGGAAGATGTCTCTGTTGATAAAGAAGCGATCCGTCAAGAAAACACCACGCTCAGAGTGAAACGCAGTTATGAGGCGATCAAGGAAATAGTGGACTCTTTCGAATGCATCCTCTGGAACCCTGAGATCCTTGGCCTCTTCGTCAAATGGTAATGTCAGTGACAAAAACTTCGGGGGTTTCTTTTTTTCTGTAACAAATGGGTCAAGAGTTGGCCCAAATGGTGATATTCTGACGTTCAATGGTGTTTTTGAGTTTTTCAAGTCTATGTCACCATCTTCAAGAAACGGGCTGATTGTCTTAGATTGCGTCACTGTACCGAATAATGGGCGTCTCCCAGGAGATCCACGGAGGTCATTGTTGCTATTGAGATTAGCTGATCCTCGAGGAGAAACAAGAGAGAAAGAATCACAGCTTGAACCGTGGTCGGAGTTGGAAACTTTGATCAGACCGTATGTGGGGAAGGAATTGCCTGATTGTGTCGAGAGAACGGATGCGATCGATCCTCGATTGTTCGTGCTGGAGACATTGTACTGACGTAAGGGACTAGTGTTAAAAAAGTTGGTATCCATCCTTTCTTGTTAGAAATGAAGTATGAGAAATGAAAAATAAAAACAAAGAAGGGGTGAATCACCCGAAGAGTCTGGGTTGGTTGAACAGAAGGTTAAGTGCGTGGAAGAATGTAGAGTCAGGAGAGGAATCGTCTGTAATGGTGGTATAAGGCTCCGTGTTAAGCTTGATGTCAATTGTGATTTTCAGGTTAAGATAGCATACGAGAAAGTTGAAAAAGATACACTATATAACACGAATGAACTCTTTTCCTTTCAAAATCGTACCGAAATCCGCAAATGCGGCGTTATTGTCTGTCCCTCAATCTTTCTCATTTGGTGAGATCACAGTGCCCCTAACACCGCAAATGTGCCCTTTGCCAAGAAATTCTACCATAACCGATATAAGACCTTTGGAAAAAACAAAAATCACAGAAAGCTTCTATGGCCAAGTTGGTAAGGCGCTACACTAGTAATGTAGCGATCCTGAGTTCGAATCTCAGTGGAAGCATTTTTTTTACAAAGCCTCTTTTAGGCTCGTTAGTGTAAAACGCACAATGTTCTGTTGTTTACAAATTTTCTCATGTACTTTGGTAGTCCCCCCTTTTCACGAACCGTTCCATACTGTCTTGAATCCTTCTGATATTCTTTTAATGCTCTATTGATACTCCAGTTCCAATCTTGATCTGCGAAAAACTTCCAAATTCGGAAATCTGCGCCACTTTCTCGAAAGTGTTCGGTAACGGACGGTAAGCCTCATGGAATTTTTGGTGCCCCGAGAACGGGCATACTATCTCTTTGCCTAAGAACACTTTTGAGTTGGGAAACGCCCTATTTGAACCTTAAAGCATCCACTCTTTCGATATGTCCAAGGTTAGTACTTTGTTTTGTGTTCCCAAGCCGTTCGTTCGAGTGAACAAGTTGTGGGGATAGTCTTTCTGAGACATTGAGATTTGGTGGGGGGTCGTGCTGTTTCAGTGGTTGTTATTTGCAGGGTTTGCTCTTCCCCGTTGAGCAGAAAGAATATATGTCGACTGTATTTTCTGATGTGAAACAGCAAATACCATTGGCATTTATATCACCAAGAAGATAGTGTACGTTTACATTTTGGTCCACAATGCTTTTCTGCTGATGCTGTTGGACATTACTCCTGATCTTTGTTCTTCGTCTTCCCTCGAATACAATCGACTTCTACTGTTGTTGCCGAATCGTCGATAAACTCTCACGTCTGTATGACTGCTCAGGAAGTTGACCCACCTTTATTTTATCTTCAATTGATCTATACAAAAAATGAAACCACGAGATGATACTAATCGTTAAATCAGAACCACACTGTAAAAGAATACAAATTGGTTGTTGTCGGTGGTGGTGGTGTTGGTAAGTCCGCGTTGACCATCCAGTTCATCCAATCTCATTTTGTCGATGAGTATGATCCAACTATTGAAGACTCTTATAGAAAGCAAGTTGCCATAGATAATGAGGTTGCGTTGCTCGATATCCTCGACACTGCTGGCCAGGAGGAGTATAGTGCTATGAGAGAGCAGTACATGCGCACTGGCGAAGGTTTCCTTCTTGTATACTCTGTTACTGAACGCGAGTCTTTCAACGAGTTGTCCACTTTCTACCAGCAGATATTGCGCGTTAAAGATACTGAATCTGTTCCTATCCTGCTTGTGGGTAACAAGTCTGATCTCGCTGAGGAGAGATCTGTGAGCTTTGAGGAAGGCGAGAAACTCGCCAGACAGTTCAACTGTGAATTCCTCGAGACAAGTGCCAAGCAGGGCATTAATGTTGACCAGGCTTTCCATGACCTGGTCAGAAAGATCAGAGCCAAGAACGAGTCCATTGATGGTGCTATTGCTGATCCAATTGCTCAAGGTGGTATGACCCAGGGATCTCAGAATCGCCAGAACAGTGTCGCTGCACAGAGTGTTGCTGTTTCTGGTTCGTCTCAGAGGGTTGCCTCGACACAGATTGGTGGTTCTTCTCAGAATGCCAACCAGACAGCCCTGTCCTCCAGCGCTCAAACTAGAAAGCAGAATGTGTCACAAGATGCTTCTTCCAAGGAATCAGGTGGCTGTTGCGTCATTGCTTAGTGTAATCGGGCTTTCACACCTCTTCATCTTTCCTATCCCTTTCTCACTCTTGTTTAATTTCTGTCTATGCTCTATTGTGGTTCTCGCTATGGGTTCGCATCTAGAAGTTTGAACAAAGGGTAATCAAAGAGTCTTGAAAAAGTTCTATTGCATGTGGAGGAACCGAACGAATGCTATGCTGTTATAGTTCCTCTACACTCATATGTATACAGATACGATGTTGTTTCCTCCCCTTTATTCTCTCATGTGTTTTGAATCTGTCATTATCAATGTTTTATTCCTAGTTCTTCCTTTCACGTTATTTCCCCATCTTCCATTTTCTTAATATTTGATGCTTTAAGCTAAGTTTACAATGAAGTAGAGTAAAAGCCGTCGTGTCATTGATCATATTCTATAACCAGGAGAGGCCGCCCTAGTCACTTCTTCCCTAATATCAATACTAGGAACATCATTCCATCTCAAATGGTCACAGCTCAATTGATAAAGTGATACACTACGAAGTGCAAGGCCAGAGATGCAAAAATAAAATCGCCAATGGCTCTTTCTGGTGTCACTGAAGGGAATGTCTTCTTATTCTGTGGTGCACTCTGTAGCCTAAACGACACCGTCAACACGAACTGGCCCACTGTAGAAATGAAACCACCAAGAAAGGCATTGAAAGGGAAATTACCCACAAGAATGGCAAATACAAACTGAACAAGCGCAACCAACACAAGGAAGACAAGGAAAAGATCCACAAGCTTTAACCGTGGCGTCAATGAGTCGATGTATGAGCCGTAGGAAGTAGCCAACGACTTCTGGAATTCAGCAAGCATGCTGACTTTAGACTTCAAAGCCGATGGTGGAGTCGGCGAAGTTGTAACGGCTGCAACAGCAACTTTCACAGGTTTCTTGGCCATTGTTTTTTATGTTGGTAACGTCGTTGCTATTTCTTCAGTATCCCTGGGTGCGATATCTTCCTTCCCTATGGCCTTTCTCCAAGGCGAGCCCGCGCCCACCCGCACGCGTGTCGTGTTCTTAACGCATATTGGTGTCCAGGTTTACATAGAACAGTGCTCATAACACCCATAATGTGTGTAACCATCGTGTTATCACTATCTATACCATAAACAACAATTACGCTTGATTTATTTAACATCGCACAATTTTAGAAGGTTCAGCCTACAATTAGTGAAGTGTTTTCCAGGAGAATGAGGAAGTACTCCAACACACGTTCAAAGTATTTTTTATTGGAATGACCCGAGCAGAAAATCCTACTTCACAAGCTTAACGAGTAATTATTTCTAAAGCTCTGATTATGAGACACGTTCAATGTTTTAATTGTGTGACCAATGTTTGTGACCTCTTCCATGTTATTGCATTTTGAGATGATCAGTTCGTTCAACTTTGTGAACATCCCAGCATCAAAGCTCGTCATTGCATGGTCGCCATAGATATGCAACACTTCTAGGTTTTCAAACTTCTGCAAAACCACCGGATTAACTTGGCCTAGAACCTCAATATAGCGCAGACTCTTTGTACAGCTCTGTGAAAGTACTGAAAGGAAGTTAGTATAGCTCACTCTTCTCACGTTGACAGTATCATATATTGCTCGTGTAATAAGCTGGTTACTGTAGTCAAATACCTTGAGATTGGGAGCAGTACACTCAAAAAGCTGGAATGAAAGTGATCCGATAGTGATTCTTTCAAGATTGCTAAAGTAGCAGCGGGTATTATCAAGTAATCTCAAGTCTTCAAAGCCATTGATCTGAAGTGTTTTAGGTAAGAAGAATTCCAGGTATGCAGAATTGCATTTTGGCATCAATGATCTCATAAGAAAATCTTCATTAAAATTCAGAGACTTTATAATGACAGTGTGATACCGTTGTTGCTCCTGTAGATTTCTCAGCAAGATCTTGAGGACTTTTACACTGTGTAAGAAGTTCGCAGATGGTGCTGCACACGACACATTGTTCATATTGATAACGAAGTAATGATACTTAGTAATCAACTGTTCAATCAATTCGAGTGATATTCTAGCAATATTGATATGTCTGAAAGCACAAATGGAACCAGTTAAATATTGCTGGTGAAAATAATCGTCTTTATCAAAGTCACTTACCACAACGATTAGCTCCCGCAAGAGAGTATAAAATCTCTTGGAAGTCTGAAGAAGTGTGGTGTATGTGTATAGCGACTCAAACCTCAAGATCTTAAGAACAAGTTCTGCTGGCAAATCTAGGAATGAAATCATTGTGCTTGTAACAAAATAAAGGAGCCAAGTAGGTTCAATTCCATGTGTCACTGAGTGTAGTATGTGCGGAAAGAGAGTAACTACCAAATGATACAAAAACGAGGAACTAATCAAAACTCTCCAAGAAACTACCTCATACCTTTGAAGGCCAAATAAGACAAAGGCACCTTGTTTTCTGCCTTAGTTTTGAAGATAAGTGCCAGTGAGGCACTTTAGGGTGTTTTTCCTTGCAGATCATCGATATGGCAAAGGCCGAACACACCGATTTTGAGCGCGACCCCGCATAATCTTACGCTCTGCAGTAAATAGGACAAGAGCATCTTTGTGCTTTTCAAAAGGCTATTATGAAATACAATATGAACCATTAGATCCAGAAAAGTATTCCTAACTGAAGGTATTGCAAATTTTATGAGTGCTTTCCAGCTGTAGGGCTGTTTTTGGAGCGAAGCTGGAGGGGGTTATACTGTTGTCAAAGCAATATGAATACGAATATCTTCTTCAGGGCTATTAACCATTCTTATTAATATGACTTACACTTCGGTCCTTTTGAGTTTTTTGGAGAACTTGGGTCTAGATTTATAAGTTTCGTCTTTTTCAGTATTTCATTCAAATCCGCTATGGGTGAAGGATGCACTGCTTCTTTGAGATTCAGTAGTATAGTCCAGACCAAGAGATAATCCATACTTGATACTAAAAATATGATAATAATCCCAAGTTGTTATAATATTCCTAGTTTCTAGGTAAAGAGTTTTGGTCTAACCGAATATTCCTCAAGTGCCATTCAAGATCGTTTGGCATTGCTGATTATAGAGAGACAATATGATCCACAATGCCCCCACTGCAGACGTGATCAATAGATGATACCACTGTACAGACCACGGCAAAATGCAACAGGACTGACTACCCCATTTTTTTTTTCGTAATCTCTATGATCTTTCCTCTCAATTTAATTGTTAAAATGAACTACAGTGAAAGTATGCAAGTCAACGGAAAGCACGGAACGGATTTACATGTTTGTGAGATCTGGCGTTCGGGTATTTCAATTTCAATTTTTGCTAATCGCACAACAACAAAAAAGGGGTGGGAAGCACTCATTTTCCGTGCTTTCAAATTAGTCAATTCTTGGTGGGGTTTTATCCCTGAACTTCATAGCCATTGGTGTATCCTGTGTATGATTTTATTACTTAATTTGGGTTTGTGCGTTTTCGACGTGGAATAACTTGTGATATCGAGGATTAATGGGGCATGACTGAATCAGAGGTTCATTTCAGATTTCATTAACAACCCACTACTTTCTGTTACTGGTGGAGCTATTTAGAAGATCCAAGTATTTTGAAAAAAAAGTAGTGGCGTAGAAAGACTGCCGCTGGACCGATCTATAGAAAGCAAAGTGAAAGATCGGCATCGGAATCTGAACGGAACATGGAAATTGTAACCTGAATAACAATGCAGAAAGAGCCTGGATTTATAAATAAAGTATGTGACAGTAGCGTTATCGTCTAAGGTTAAGAATCTAAGTACTTCAGCATGGGGAGAAATAAGCCCAGGTCTGAAAACCATCTTCAGCACTAAAGTAGCTATTAGATAACAATAGATATCCAAGAGACAAAAATTCGGATCCAAGATATGCCTGTCGTTTAATAATGCCGTTGCTACAAAAATTGACTACCGAGATGTAAGATCCCAATCATCTATACGAGCGGACTCTCTGATCTTGATGTGCTTCACAAGAACAGTACATGATGCCATTTGTGCTGTCAAGTTCCTCGGATTGCTGGCGACATCAAAATAGGTCAATAGAAAGAAGTTAAATATACCAAATATCGTACGGTTGGTTGAAATCTGAAATTGACCAGCTTTCAACAAAAGATCGATTTTCAGGGTCCAGTCGATTCTGGCACAATCTCGAAGACACAAAAGCGCAATTTAGTCCAACACTATTAATATGAAATACTTTTCAAGTCAAACTCTGAGACACCCGGTTTCCATTTAAAAGAATGGATAGATTCATGTGCATAAATATACCAAATCCGGAGTGGTCAAATGGTACAGAAGTCGGAAAGGAGTTTATAGACTTTTTTCTTGCGGCAAAAAGCGTTGTACGAAGCCGTCACAACCGCATTACTAAGAAGGTTTCCCCTCTTAGAAACCATATACTTTTATTAGACTGTAGAGAAGAAAGGAGAAGAAAGATGATTCCCCCGCTCAGAAAAGAGACTCGGGACAGATGACACGTTGGCTGTTTGATCTTTTCTAGGCGTATATAAAGGTTCCTTCCGGCTATCATATTTTGAAGATATGATATGATTCTTATCATGATCAGTCCCTGAACAGCTTGGAAAACAAAACAATGTTCAGAGTTTCACCCATCAGCAAAAGATCCGCTTCACGCCTCTCTATGGCCTTGAGAGCTTCTAGATTCTACTCTCAGATCCCGCTTTCGGTCCCAGTTACATTGCCAAACGGTATTAAATACGACCAACCAACCGGCCTTTTCATCAACAACGAGTTTGTGCCATCAAAACAGCAAAAGACGTTTGAAGTGATTTCTCCTGCTACGGAAGAGACCATCACACACATTTATGAGGCCCGTGAGGAGGATGTTGATATTGCAGTTGATGCAGCTGAGAGGGCCTTTAATTCCTCGTGGTCCACGGGAAACCCAGAGGACAGAGTAAAGGTTCTATACAAACTTGCTGATTTGATTGAAGAACACCGTGAAATCCTCGCTGGTATCGAGTCCCTTGACAATGGCAAGTCGCTCTTCTGCTCTCGTAATGATGTTGCTCTAGTTATATCTTATATCCGATCATGTGCAGGCTGGGCTGACAAGGTATTTGGTAGTGTCATTGAGACAGGCAACTCGCACTTCAACTTTACAAGAAGGGAGCCCATAGGTGTTTGTGGCCAGATAATCCCATGGAACTTCCCACTTGCTATGTGGTCATGGAAAATTGGGCCGGCTTTGGCTACTGGAAACACAGTTGTCTTGAAGCCGGCTGAGTCCACTCCTCTTTCTGCCTTGTATGTTTCCAAGCTCTGTGTGGAGGCTGGTATACCACCTGGTGTAATTAATATTGTCCCAGGATTTGGAAAGACAGTTGGTGATAAGATTTCCCGTCATCCAAGAATTAAGAAGGTCGCATTCACTGGTTCTACCGCAACTGGCCGTCAAATTATGAAAGCTGCTGCTGAGTCCAACTTGAAGAAAGTTACTCTCGAGCTCGGTGGTAAATCTCCAAACATTGTCTTTAACGATGCTGATGTCAAGAAGACAATTCAGAGCTTGGTGGCGGGTATTTTCTACAATTCTGGAGAAGTTTGTTGCGCTGGATCCCGAGTTTATGTCCAAGAAGGTATTTATGACGAGATCCTCAAGGAGCTTGCAGCAGTTGCTAACTCTCTCAAGATTGGTAATCCATTCGAGGAAGATACCTTCCAGGGTTCTCAAACTTCCCAGATGCAGCTTGACAGAATCTTGAATTACATCAAAATTGGAAAGGAAGAAGGTGCTACTGTGATTGCTGGTGGCGAGAGATTTGGAGAAAAGGGGTTCTTCATTAAACCAACCATTTTTGCTGATGTTAAGGAAGACTTTAGAATTGTTAAGGAGGAGATTTTCGGTCCTGTTGTCACAATTACAAAGTTCAAGACTGTAGACGAAGTTGTCGAGTATGCTAACAACACTTCTTACGGTTTAGCAGCAGGAATTCACACCCAAGATATCAACACTGCCATTGATGCTGCAAACAGATTACAAGCTGGCATTGTTTGGATCAACACATACAATGACTTCCATCCAATGGTTCCATTTGGTGGTTATGGTGAATCTGGAACTGGTAGAGAACTGGGTGCTGAGGCTCTAGAGAACTATACTCAGATCAAAGCAGTCAGAGTTGGTCTGAGTTCTAAGAACTAATGAATTCTAACAGAAGAGCCATTTCGACTTGTTTATAGCTATGATATTACCTTAAATATTTCATTTACATATTTCTGAAGATACTGGAACACATTGGTTGAATATATGTACAACTCGGTCGTTGGGATTGGAGAACAAGCGCTTCAAAAGTACTAAAACACTAAGCTAAGCGAGATTTGGAGCAATCCATTGTGCGTTCTTCCTCTTTTCATTTAAAAGAGCTTTATAGAACTGCTTCATCTAGTAAGTATAGATTGAATATGGCACAATAACATGTTCATTCTGATATTTCTTTAAAAAGTTTTTTGAGTAATGCTTTGGAGATTCTGCAGTCGTAATAAAATGCTCTTCAGCTTCCTAACCTGGTATTTCAGTGCCTTTAATAGATACATAGCAGCAGATTCCTACTATCAACTTCAAGTACTTATAGTATCCCAGGCAACATAATACTGTATATTAACAATAATTAATTCATATATCAGTCCTTGCATATATATCATTGAGATTACTCATCGTCTTCATCATCTCCTAAGTCAATCTCAGGCACTTCGAAATCACTATCATCATCTCCTTCACTTTTGTCAATCTTAACCTCAATCTCACCCATTGCATTGGAAAGAGAGCTATCCGAAATCTTAATACGCTTCGATGGTGTCAGGTCATCTTCCTCAGCATCTTCCAGTAATCTGGTTTTATTGGTTGTATCCTCAGGTGATACTTCATTGACCAACTCAGAGGAAGGAAAAGCTAACTCCCGGCCCTCCATCTCTTGATTAGATTTAAAAATGCTTTTCGAATCTGGAACTGGAATTTGAGATCTCTTAAGTTCGTCTGCAAAAGACTGCTTCGATTCTTCTGATACGTTGTTGGCGTTATCTTCGCTTTTGTCTTCTTCTGGAGCGATAATACCCTCGTCGTCATCCTCTTCAATCTCTTCAATATCAGACACTTCACGTCTTCTATATTTCACTTCCAAAGGTGGGAATCTTGGGTTCGTCAACAAACTTAATTTCTCGTTGTCAGGCATCAAACGCTTTACGATTGGCAGAACGGAGTAGGTTTCACTGTTACCAGGATACAAAACAACCGCTTCCAAGAGTCTTGCAAGTTCCGGAGAGATAGCCCCCTTCAAAGAGTCCTGTTTTACTGCCGTTGAAACTGCGTATTTGATGATCTTAATACGATATGTTGGCGAAAGTGTTGAGATCTTCTTGATAATGACCTCAAAGAAGGACAAAACAACAGAAACAGTAATCTTTGGTGGATCCATCTCAAACAGTTCCGCATGCGAAAGCAAATCAGAAAGTGGAGTAGAGTCTTTACTTTTTTTTTTATTCTTTTTACCGTTTCCCTGGGGTTGCTTGTTTGACTGTTGTTGAGATTGTTTTTCAGTGAGACTATCCATTGGTGCTCTCTTTTCTAGGAATAAGATGCATATATCGACGAGTTTGTTAATCAATTCATGTTCTGTTAAACCTTCAAACAATTTCAAGATTTCAGCAGTGGTTTTCACAACATTTAGCAATTCCGATTCAATTGCCATAGCAGCATTGCTATCAATTCTGATCAACTTCTTTCCACTGGTAGACTTTATAGGGATGACGACCTCTAAACTTGACAAGACAGAAGGGAGATGAGGGAAGAGCAATTTCTTGTAGAACTTGGTCACTTGGAAGATCAGTGCAGAGCCAATAGCCTGGGTTTTAGTCATGTCCTTTAAGATAACTTTTTTTAAATCATGATCTCTCTTGAGTTCACTTTTCAAAGGAATGTAGTTTGGCGAGATACCCAGCAACAAGTTTGCAACTTGAATAACCAGCCCTAACGGGACACGAATAGGGAAAGGAGTAGGTGATGTAATAAAAGCAGTCAAAAGCTTGACAAGAGCATTCAATCTTTGGGAGACAGAAATAACGGTGATTGGATCATTCAAATTCACTTTCAAGAATGGGAAAATGAAATCTTTCGTGTCCTGGTCTGGAAGCTGTGAAATGATGATCATGGTATCCCTTTCAAGTTTAAGATCAATGAAGTTATCATAGACTAGGATAACTGACCGAATCTCATCCAAAATCTTCAGAAGTTTTGCTCTCCATTGGTCATCTGGGAGGGGTTGGGATCCTGAGTTGTTCGTAGCGTTTGTTGGCTTGATTAGATTCAAGTACGCATATGACTGGCATACGTTCCTTTGGACACCGCTGTTCAGATTTTCAAAATTCTCGACAAGAAGTTTCAGAAGTTTGGTCTCAAATTTCTGGGAGAATGGTTTGAAAGTGGTGGAGTGCTTCAACAAGATATTCTGAAGGATTGGAAGAACCGTGATCACATCTCTCTCAAAGTTTTCCAACAAGGCCGAGATAATATTTGGTAAATTGGGAGTGAGGATCTCTCTTGTCAACACCGGTTTACCTCGGGTACCGGTGATGATGGCCTTCAATGTAAGGGTAGCGTTTTTGAAGTTGATTGAGACAGTGCTGGGGTCGTTAACGATCTTGAGCAAACTCACAATAAAATTGGCGCCCGAGTTTGCAAGCACAACAGGGTTCAGAGCAAGGACTTGTATTACATGACAACCATACCATCTTTTGTAATCGTCACGGGTCAGAAGAAGGTTGTTAATGCGCGCAGTAAGCAGATTGAGGTCTGCTTTACTCGCATGGGAAACCGACGTCTGCTCAAGGTAGAGCGATTTTAGGACATCCTGAAGGTTAGATGGGCGTTGGGCTTCTAACAAGGAAAGAATAACTGGAAGTGGGATCTCCGCAGACACCATTTCAGTCTAGAAAAGCCAACTAGCTATAAGCTGTTTGCCGAGGCGTCTTTAGGAGTGGACTGTTCGGATCATCGAGAGTGATTAAAGTACCTCATCGCGTATGGTACGGAAAAATTTCAAGCTCCCCAGAAACGGCATAGAGGAGGGCATAGCCCGTTATTGCCCGCTAATTTTTCTAGGATTTACACTCTATTTCCACAACAAACGTTCCAAAAAGCAATATTCTACAGAGATAAGAAGAATTGAAGTATTTAACAGCTGTATGTGCACTAATACCAGCACTTAAAGAAATAGCACAAGCCGGACGTTGTGCCGTATCAGGGAAATTACCTCACCAGGACGTTTATCGCGTTTTGTAGGAGCGATTTTTGCCTTTCGTTACGGATGCCGATGCTTTGCCAGTCTTGTAACCACCTTTATGTTGGAGGCGGCCAAGACGGAGCAGCCGTGGTGATCTTTCAATCGATAAGCAGATGGGATCTTCAAGTAGTACGAAGCTGACGACGGCTACCATCTTCAGCTATGTTCCTAACAAGATTGGCTACTTGAGAGTAGTGACGGCCGTTCTCTCTTTCTATGTCATGAAGAGCCATCCGATGTACTGTATCACCAGCTATTCGATTTCTTGTCTTCTTGATGCTCTTGATGGACACGCAGCTCGTTACTATAACCAGACTTCCAAGTTTGGGGCCGTGCTCGATATGGTCACAGACCGGTGTACAACGTCATCACTGATCTGCTTTCTCTGTGTTTTGTACCCGGATTACACGGTCATATTCCAACTTCTTGTCTCGTTGGACTTAGCTTCCCACTACATGCACATGTATGCCACGCTACAGACGGGTGGTAAGTCTCACAAGAGCATAGACAAGGAGTCCTCATGGCTCTTAAATCTGTACTACACCAACAGAAATGTTCTTTTCACAATGTGTTTCTTCAACGAGCTCTTCTATGTGGCTCTCTACCTCTACTACTTCCCATTGGCAAATGTCACCTTGTTCGGTGTCGAATACTCCATTGCGGGCATTATTGCCGTTGTTTCCTTGCCGTTCTACCTGTTCAAGCAATCCACAAACGTAATCCAGCTCATGAGGGCCTCGGTCATGCTCGCGGAGTTGGACATTGCCGAGATAGAGAATCAAAAGGCGCAGTGACTATTGATAGACACATATATATTCTCTTTAGTTCTACAACATATCTAATATAAGTTCTCTACAATTGTACAACTATCTCGACTATCCTTGAAAGAGATCATTCCGTTTTGCTATACACAAGAATAGGGAAGTCCCTATAAAAAGGGGCATAGTGATGAACCTTCCTTGTTTTGTTCATCTTCTAAAAGGAAACGAGCATTATAACAACACCAAGAAGAAGAGGAAGGGGTCAGAAATTCTCAAAACAGGCGTCCATTTTGAAACATTGTAACAAGAAAGGTTGCGCTGAACACCGTCCCCAACAACACCCAGACAACAGCAAGCTGCTGCCATTCTAGGGAGCCATCTCACAAAGCAAGAGACTCAACCACGGGAGGATTGTAAGAAGAAACGCGAGATTTCATCATATAGTATAAAACTTGGAAGGTTCATAAGGAAAAGAAAAAAGTGGGAGGTGTTGTGAAGAGTGCTCTGGTTCGGCTAAAAAAATTTCAACCTCAACCGACAGAGGTGGTATGGGCACATTCGTATAGGGCAGGGCATACGATGAAGTGATTTGTTTCGCCTTGAATACAAGTTTTTTTTAGCTCTTAAGGAATATCTTGTTATATTTTAACAAATAATATATATTTAATATGGCAAGAAAGAGACCATGCATTATTGTTCAAAGATTCCCCAGAACTTTTCCACTCCGTGGGAACCATCGGGTTTCCAGTAGTCATCATGCGCTGTGAACAAGATAGTCTTGTAGCCCAATTTTTCTACAATAGAATCCAATGCGATTAATTGATTTTCCCTAGATGGAACACCCTTCTCTCCAAACTTCTGGCCCCTGGTTGGCCATCCGGTCTCAGATAAGACCATTGGAGTAGTGGCTCCGCAAACCTCACGCAACATGTCCATCTGTTGAGCCAACCAAGTTCCAGCATCTTTTGGAAACACATTACCATCCCAATAAGGATGGGAGTTCACGCTAACATAGTCTCCAATGTGACATAACTCCTTGTGATTTAACATCGCAAAAAGAGTATCTGTTGTGACTACATATCCGCGATAGCCTTTACTCTCCAAAATTGCTTTGGCACGTTCAACCAGGGCAGTTATTTCAAGAATTCTGGCACGACCAAAGTTCACCAATTCGTTACCAACTGACACAGTGTGAATCTTCGACCAGTCCCCTCCATTGATGTTGACGGCCTGGGAAATAATCTCCGAAGAGATCTCAACTCTGTCCAAGTTGTAGATACCAGCAAACAACTTTTGATGTGGTTTCAACAGTCTCACTACATTTAAGATACCCTCACAGTCAGTATCGTACACTCTGATGATTTCAAAGTCTGATAACTTCGCTATGTCGTGCAGGATTTCTTGTGGTGATTTGCACTCACCTTGAGGTCTGTAAAAGGAGTAGGTGACACCCCAGGCACCTTTAACGATATTCTCAATGCCAATCTCTTTCAACAGCCCGATATACTCAGGAGAATCATGAGGCAAGCGTCTCTGAGAGTCGGTAAGAGAAAGTTTAGTTTTTAAGTTTGGAATGTGGAGATCTTCTGGGCCTTTTGGAATATCAAAGAATGGAGAAACGGAATATCTAGCATCATCGGACCATGACGGCTTGGATGAATCATATACCAAGTAGTCATCAGCTGCATCACTCTCGTAGTCACGGAATCGCTCAAACTTAGCGTCGTCATCTTCAAAAGAGACAGAATGGGTTGGCGACTTGAATAGAGAAGTGTGGAAGTGAGGCTTGTCTGTAACGTCAATGTACACCAATTCATCAGTTTCATCCAACAAGTATTGGTCTGGATTGGTAATACCGAGACCCCAAGAGTTATCGTTTTTCTCCTTATGAGGGTGATTCGAGAACGATTCGTCCCACAAGTCACAGAGAACAACACGAGGAGCCATAAGAAGCACACCGAGAAAAATTAACATAGCGTATGAAGTCTATGTCCACGGAGATAGTAAGATAGGGTGGTAGAGAAGTCAAGAATTATGTAACTTGATACCCAGCCCATATGTGCAATACGAGATTTTTGGCAGATTACTGGCACCAGTTTGTATTTAAGTGACACAAAAATGGCACCCATAGAAAGCGGGAAGACAACTCCGCGTAGACAATTCCGCATAGAACATCACCCATCACAAAGCACTAAAACAAACGAACACCGTTCCGAACAGGGTAAAAAACAGATGCATTAGACTTTGAGTCCGGTAGTCCAAAGAACGTCCAAGACAGAAAGAGTACAAAAACATATACAAAAATATATGTATAATGAGCTACTTCTTGCCTCTTCTCTGCTTACACTCATCACAATACCACTTACCTCGAGGAAGGGTGGTTAAACCCGTACAAGGCAGATGAAACCACTCTCGTTTACAATCGTTGTCATCACACCCTACCATCTCGCCATAAGACACTTGGTTACAATAACAGTACACCAGCTCGCCCATGGAGTTGTGCATGTGTCCGTCCGCATCCCTGTAAAAACCATCCTGAGGCTCGTCCTGCTGGGATTGAAGTTCCTGTTCCTGTTTCTTTTTTGTCGAAGTACGTGATCTCTTACCCGATGGAGTATCAGGCCTTGCCGATTCCTCTTTTGGTCTATCGCCATCGTAGTTGCCCAACAGCTGTGCATGTGCCGAAGGAGCAGTCGATACATTTGACCCGGCACTTTGCTGGGAACCAGCGTGTCCACCGCTTCCACCAGAGTTGGCATTGCTACCTCCATTGCCATTCCCATGGGAACCATTAGAACTACCCGTAGTACTCCCACCAACACCGCTATTGCTATTACCGTTACCACCAGAATTGGAGTTTCCGGTGCTATTGATGGAGTTATTGGAGTTCCCGCTTTGGGCACTGTGAGTCTTGCGCTTCTTGGGCGTTGTTGAAGAAGGTGTGCTTTCCTTCTCGCTCCGTGGCCGCCCTTTTCCTCTTCCTGAGGACGGCACTGGCACAGGCGTCGCATCGTCGTCGTTATCGTTCTGTGTAGCGGCTTTCTTCGCTGCAAGTGCTTCTCTTCTACTCTCGCTTCTCTGAGACTGTGCTGACTTGTTGTCTGGTAGTTTAGCGTCGTGGATGATTGCAGGGTGGTTATGTTGACCAAACTTCACAAGCTCTGGGATTTCGTGCTTGAACACAAGCTCATAGTCGTCGTTAATACGGCGAATATGCTTAGAAGCGTTATCCGCAGCAAGACTTGCAACGTGCATCTTCTCTTCCAAGCATGGAAGAATCTCTACAAGCATGGAACTTATCTGGCGGATGAGTTCAACACGCGTGGGCTTAGAGCTTGGAATGTTCGGAAGACTCTTAAACTTTGCAACTTGTTTGTGAAGTTCAGGTAGTTGCGATGAGTACTTGGCATCGATCTCTTTGTACAATGTGAAGTACTTGATGATCTCCATAGGAAATGCTTCAAAAGCGTCGGTAATGTCATTGAGTCCTGGAAACGCCTCTGTTAACCGCACTGGCCTGTCCTGTGACCGTGTACTAGAGACGCGTGTTGCACGCGCGCTGAGACGCTGCGACCGTGGACGAAGCGACATGTCTGACATAGTTTTGAGCAGAGTAGTTGGGTTGTTAGCGTTCTGAGGGCACTGTTTTCTCGAAGTGGTAGGCTTCTGGTTGCGCTTTCCCTTGTTTTCTTCACAATCCAAAGCGATGTTCGGGTGTTACAAGATGTTCAGGTTTAACCCGTGGGAAGAATGACAGACACTCTAAGGCCCTCTTTGATGGGATCGGTTTACTATACACATTGAATTGGTTTTCGTACGGTACAGAGTGGTTGAAGGTAAAAAAAAAATGGATGAGAATATTCATGGAGTATAGAAGGTCTGGAAATAGGTTAGATGGATATATCGACCCATGTTTGGGGTTAAATACCGTTAATGTGCTTCGAAGTAGGGTCGCTATGCCTTCAATGGTGGCCACACGAGCACCCAGCGTTCCAGTCATCGTCTGAAAACTCTTCTTCTTCTTCTTCATCATCAGAGTAACCATGGCCACCATTCAGACGGCGGCCATGGCTGCACTGGTTAGTTTTCCTTGCGTACTGGAATCCGAAGTGTACAACGTCGGTGTCATCAGAGAACTGTGAAATGTCCTCGTCTCCTCGGAGAACAGTACCTCTCACAGGATCCAGCAGCTGGACAGTATCAGCACCTTGCTTGAGATCCTGCGCCACACGTAGTAACAGTTCTTTCAGAATTCCTGGTTTTTGCCAGCGAACCCGGTACTTCAAGCCAATCGTTGCAATCTCCACTATGCGGAACTTGCCAGGTTTCTCTTCAATAACTGGCTGGATATCAGCGAACAAGGATACCGCTCGGAGACCTTCAATCTCAGCCTCGAGCTTCGAGATACGGTCCAGAAGCACTTGTGGATCATCTATAGCGACGGTATTGGTGGAATGCATACTACGAGGTCCAAAAAGGCGATAGATGTAGGAACAGATGAAAGAGATTGGGAAAAGAAGAGGAAACTGCGTCGTCGAGTAAACGCAGTTCAGAAGACTATGAAGGGAGAGGAAGTGAAGAAGATGATTCCAGTAGCGATAAAAGGGAAGATACAATTGATATGAATGGTATAAAGATCCAAACAAGTGACAAGCTAGAGACGACTTACGTCTCTTGAGATGCCCGTAGTAAAAGACCAAAGTCGCGCTCGTCCGTAAACTCTTCGCTATCTCCATCACCCAAAGAGGGAACGGCACACAAATTCTCTATTTCGAGGAAAAGACTCCAAAGAGCTGAAAGGGCTCAAAAAGAAGTTACATTAGATATATTCTGTGCTATTGAAACCGTCTTGTTCTGAAGAAGCCGTCTGTGTGGCTAGCAAAACCCCACGCGCCACACTTTCCCAAAGAGCGAAGGACTGTTCTGGAATGGCAGCTGATACGCCATAGGAATACAATTCCCTTCCCTAGAAAGAGCTACACATACGAAACCGATATATATCATGTATATAGAAATATTAAAGACGAGAGATCCCAAAGAGGAGAAAACATTAACAACAACAATACCAATGAGCCGGTGAGGACCGTGAACGCGTAGCGTTGAGTGTGTGATAGTTGAAAAGAACGAAAAAGGCCCATCAACTATACCACACTTCCCTCACTTACCTCACTCACCCACACAAACCCAACAATTGAAAGGAATGTAAGCACATAGCCTTACAACAAGAATGCAGCAATACCGGCAACGATAGCGAAAGCACCGGTGTTACCAGCAACAAACGCACCAGCAGCAGCGTTAGAAGAGGTGTCGTTGGACCCGTTTGAGCTGTTCTTCGTGTAGATGTTCATCTCGGAGTCAACGTGCGCAAACTCTGGCTGTTGCTCGTTGGAAACCTCTGCGGTCTCAGAAGACTGAGAGTTGAAGCCAAAGAGGCCAGAAGAAGCGAGGTAGGAAGCAACGACTTGCTGGATCTGCATTTTTCTTTTCTGTCAAACGAGTGGACGATTCTTTATGGATTAGGGTGTGTAAGAAAGGTATAAAGGAAGAAAAGAGGTGCAGAGCAAGGGGCAATTTTTAGGCAAAGAGGAAAAAAAAAGCAACCACAGCAAACGCGCACCCGGCAGGCCGATCGAGCCGCGTATGAGCACACCGGCTTTATTATGGAGATTGGAGCGTGTTGAGGAACAACCAGTGCAGTATTAGAACCCTCATTATTAAGTAATATATATAGTAGGGGTATGCGAATGGGTATGGATAAAGGGTATGGTTCTCCGCCAATGTGCATGGGTATTGGTATTAGCATGATATGAGCCTATGGGTATACGGACGTGTATGGATATGAATATGTGACAGTGGACCTGGATTTTCGCATCATTAGCAGCATCGTCAACCAATACTGCAACCCCGATTGCTCACAATCACAGTCCACGGTACGTAGCGTTCCTTGACTTGGCCTTCATCTTCTCGATACGTGCTTTCAACTGCGATGTCACTTCGGCTGCACGACGCCAGCTCTCGTCGTTACTATCCATCATCGCACGATTCAGACCACTTGCTCCATTCTCCTTCTGCTCGGAATCTATCGTCAATGAACCCACGTCTCTATCCAAACCTTCCAACGGCGACGAGGACTTAAGACCCAGCAATCCGTCCGATATTGCTGACAGTGCAGCACTAGACCTCATTAAGCCATTCGATTCCTGTAGAGGAGAATATGTGCTTCTGAATCTATCGTTTTCGAAGCCATTGATTCCACCAGATGGTATCGTCATAGTATCCGTAGCTGTAGATGATGTCCTTGTTGCTGCTGTCCCGGTGGTACCGAGCACGCTTAAACTCGAACTCCTTTGCTTCTGTATGAGCTCAATCTCATTCTCCAACTGTGAAATCTTGAGTCGTGCAATCTCAAAGTCAGAATGCACCCTTTGAAGCTGTGTCTCCTTCGATTTGATCGTCATGATATCATTAGTGTGCTGCTCGTTCAGTTTGTCAACTTTGACACTGATAGTCTGTATCTCCTTCATTAGTCTCGATGATTCTGCGTACGACTCCTGAACTTGCCAGTGGAGCTTCTCCCTTTCAACATTCCAAGCTTGCTTCTCTTTCCTCAATTGCTCGAGCTCAGATCTCTCGGCCTCACCCATTAAAAAATCCTTGGACACGCCACCGTTCGCTGTATTAGAGGATTGAAGCGATCTCCCAGTGAGTCCACGGTTACCCAAAACACCAATTCTGGAAGAAGAAGAATCGCTCTTCAATGGAGACGAGGGGCCTCTTTTAGATGGGATGGTTGAACCTCCAATAGATTTTTTTCTGAGAGAAGTAGACGAGCTACTAGATGTCAAACCAGGTGACTTCCCAGTCATGGTTGTTTGTTTAGCCTTAGCAACAGAAGAGGAACTAGAGGAAGATTTAGACGTCCTAGTTGCTGTTGCTGTTGAAACTGGTGATACAAGTCTTGACTTAGAAGTAAGCAATTTGACCCTCACTTCAGCTTTCTCAAAGAACTCCTTGATCTTTTTCATCTTAATGTCATCAATTCCATCCAATGAAGCATTGAGCTCTCTTTCACCTGTAATCTTCATTAAAACACCAACGGTCTCAAAACCAGAAGTTCTTACTTCGGGCAAAGTATCGCCAACTAATTTCTTAGCGACAGTAACGATCTCTTCCACTTCTGGCTTAGTTGGTGCAGTTATAGTGTGTTTCATACATCTGATTAAAAACTGTGAAGCCACCATTCTTACTTGAGGTGTCTTGTGTTTCATGGCTTTTAACGTCTCATGTAACACGTCAGAAAGAGATGTACTCCCAAAGACAGCATCCAATGCGCTATTCAAGGCGTCAATGACACTTGCCTTCTTCTCTTTGCATCTTTCAAGTAGTGGGTTAAGGACAATCTGGTAGTATTTGTGGAACCTCTTTCTTAAACCTTTAGCCATGAGCTCAATGCAATTAGCTGCCAAGGACACAACTTGAATATTAGCATCCTTTTGGCACTTGGCAAGGATTCTAACAAGATCAAGATAATCATCATCTGCGTATTTCAGACAGGTCATTGAGCTTTGTGTCTCAGTGAGAACTTCGACTCGGTCTTTCCACTTGGCAGCCGCTATTCTTGTAGACAAATCTGCTGGAATCTTCGCCAATACATTGACTGGATCAACCATTGTGTAAGGATCCAGAGGAGCCGCGTCTTCGGCACCACTCATGACGATATCAGTTTCATCTGCTGTATTAGAAGCTCCATCGAGTGTCGCTGCATTCTTTTGTGCCTCCATTGCTTCACGTTGAGTTCTCAAGTATCTCTTCTGTGTGGGTTTCTCATCTTTAACCTTTTCAAACGCAGCAGTAAGGTCTTTCTGTTGAATAGGTTTCAAGTCCGGAAACAAGATCTGCTCTAGAGCAGGTCCCATCCACTTTTGTAACTCTACAGTCAAGTTCGATGCTTCGGCTCTCACAGTTTTGTCGGCATGGGTGAACAACTTCGGTAAGCTAGGCAACACAAGTTTAGGGCTTACGGTCTGGGCCCCAAAGTTCGAGTAGATCTCAACAAGGGCCTTCACAGTACCCGAGACGAGTTTCGGTTGCTTAGCAGAGAGGTGTGGGACCATCATTTCAATGACAGGCTCTGGTGTATCGAGCTCGATGAGCCACATCAATGCCTCGATGGTCTTCTGCTTTGTACCAGCCCTAGCAGACGACAATCCCTTTTCACACAATCCCGTCACAACGTGCGATCTCAACCTCGTACACACATCTACACCGCCGTATTCCAGGATTGCACAGAGTGCTGCAACACCTGCCTCCTGTGCTACAACGTTAGAGTCTGTGACGATCTTCTTGAACAACTCAGGATTGGTTATGAATGGCTTGAACACCTCATCCTGCTCGCTAGCACTCTTCTGAAACTGCGTAGTAATCTCCTGGTACCCTTCCAGACGGGCTTTCCACACCTATACTCATCAGCGAGCTGTTAGTGATTGCGTTCCTCTTACTGAGACATTCCATCCGCCAGGGCGGGCCTGGCGGCGGGGCCTGGCTGGCGTCGCTCGCGCCAACGAACTTACCTTGTGCACAAGACGCTCCTCCATCGGGAGCTGCGTGTAATCGGGTTCATCCGCTGACATCACCGGCGGTTCTTCTTATTGTGGCGGTTCGTATTGAAGTGGACAAGCACGAAGAACAACACTTATGCTAAACCGCTTGGTACTCTGTAGGAGATCAAAGGGAAAGTGGGCTTTTCGAGTGCGTGTTTTGTTTTGATTTTGGATCTTTTCGCGATATCTTGCTGCCAGGGCAACGAGCAGGAACACGCACGCATGACATATGGTTATGATGCACCGGGATTTGACAGAGAGGTTATGCGGCACTGGAAGATCGCTTGGGTCATGTAGCCCGGGCCGGATATATTGTTATGAAGCCCCGTTATGTTGGTTATGGTGCCCCGAGATCTGCCCTGCCTCGGCGGGAAACGGGCTTTACTGCGGCGTACCGGCCCAGCTCTCTAGTCTGCAAAGAGACCGAAGGAAAGCACGAGAACACGAGACCTTGAGTACTAGAGAAAGGGGTGCAAGTCAGTGTGAAAGGGCAGGAAAGTGAGAAAGTGAGAAAGTGAGAAAGTGAGAAAGTGAGAAAGTGAGAAAAAGCATACAAGTGTAAAATAGTGAAGTAGTCAATTAGTGGAATTGTGAGATTGTGAGTTGTGCAAAAGAGACCCTGAGGACAGATCCAGAGACATCTACAACAACTACCAACTACTGCTGTCCTGCCGATGCCACAGCAAGAAGAACAAGACCGGTGCTGGATCTGCTTGGGCGGAGATGGCGATGCGCCGCCGTTGGCAAAACCAACAGACTCTCGAGA
This sequence comes from Petasospora xishuangbannaensis, assembly GCA_030585085.1. Taxonomy (NCBI): domain Eukaryota; kingdom Fungi; phylum Ascomycota; class Saccharomycetes; order Phaffomycetales; family Wickerhamomycetaceae; genus Petasospora; species Petasospora xishuangbannaensis. The sequence continues at coordinate 168,230 of JAJMBV010000010.1, read as the reverse complement.
CCTGATTCAGGTATGTGCGTGCTCTCTACGAGCACACAAACGGTGCCTTCTTGACTGGGCAATGGACCTCGATTGCCGGCGGCGGAAAGAGGGCCGTTTAACAGAGGTGCTAAACCAAAGTGATGTGATCCATCTTGCTGTCCATGGGGTTGATGATGCTGTTGCGGTGGTTGGTTTCAGAGCTACGGATGGGTGCAAGATCTATACTGGAACTGATATCCAATGTCCGCAGTGCAAGAGGCAGATCCTACTACGCATGAAACCCAGCTCCATGCTTTCCTTGCATAATTTGACCAAGTCTGTTGTTCAGAGTATTGCCACTACTTCTGGTACAACCGTTATTGGATCGACACTTTTGGCAACTGTCGGCCTAGGTGCGTTCTCATTACTCTTTTCAATCGGCTTTAAGATGTGGACTAGACTGGCAGGAAATGGGGTGTATATGAAGCTCTTAGGGCTACGGGAATTCTCCCTAGAATCAGCTTTGAGAAATGACAGTCTCACACTGAAAAACCTTGTCCAGACTGCTGGACTTCCTGTGTTTTTGCATAGTCTTCGCTGGGGTCACAGACTAAATGCCATCGATGCATTATACCCACTCCTCTTCCTCAAGAACATCCGTGATAATAAAGGATCAAAAACCTTCCTATCTCTACTTGCAATTGCAAAGCTGATTTATCGTGGGCTTATTTTCCCAACTGTGTTCAATTTACGCTACTATCGCTGGCTGGTCGAAACTAAACCCTGCTTTGTTGCCGACCGACTTTCACAGGAGGAATTGGAACAAATGGAAGATGACAACCGCAGAAGAGTTGAGCTCGAAACCGCGAGAAGAGAGCAAGAGGGAGGAGACGATGCTCCATGGTATAAGAGTATATTCTCTCTAAAGACAGCACACTATACAGCCGAGGAACAAGAAATCAGAGAACACATAATTGAGAGAGAATTTAATGCCGTTCTTACCCGAGATTATGCTTCAGTGTTTCACAAGGAGGGCCTCTTTCTGAGATTCGCAACAACTTGTATATGGCCGTTTGTTGGTTCTTTTGTTGGAGATCTGCTTGGAAACCTCACGCCTATCAACAGACACTTACTACCGTTCATCGAGACTCCGGCAGAAGGAACGTATGCTCGAAACCTTATTGGAATGTGTATTGTTGCTGTTGCTCGTGATATTATACTGTGCTATATTGCATGGAAAGAAGTTCAACAGTACAAAGATCTCGATGTTATCGACGCCGAATTCAGCGGGCTTAAGGTGAATTGTATCACACCGGTGCATGTGGAGTACGGTCAAGAAATGCCTGAAGGCATTATTGAGGAACATATGAGACAGCATCAGGGTAACGGGGATCAGGAAGGGAGACAAGCTGCTGGTGTACTGGTTTTCGGAAATACTTGGGCCCAGATGCCAAATTTGGAGCTGCTCACTAACTTGTGGCAATAATGATTAAAACCAGCTAATAATACTATGTTTTGAACGACCAGTGATGGAATACTTCTAGTAGGTGAATGGTGAAAGGAATGATCACATGAGTTATATCAACCGCATCAACTTGATGAACTGAACCGCTACATCAACCAGATCAATTCCATGAACCACATCAACTAAATGAGCCTTTTGACACATTCGAGGTAGTCCTGTGCGCGATGGAGTCACTTGACTCAACACTGTACGACACGAGTCATTGGAGTCACCGAAAGACTCGCGACTCAGAAATAATTCCCAAAGAGGAAAATTTAACGAGTCGAAGACCGTTTTGTGATGCTATCTAAAACTGTCCAATCATGAGATCCACCAAGTCATTACGGGCCAAAGTCATTACGGGCCAAAGGAATTGGGAGCCATTCTTTTTCCTTTCTGTTAGATAGTGTGGTAGCACACCATTAGACTAAAAAACCCATCAAGTTATCAAGTTTTCCTGTTATCCTTTCGATAGTCAGAGAAGCCTTTTCTTTTGATTTTAGTACAACTATGAAAGCACAAATCCAGGGTAATCGTCTTTTGCATACCACTAGAGGCCTCTTTAAGCCTTTCACTGCTTATAGATTTCCACAAAGTGATGCTTCTAGTTCTTTCCAGATTCCACTCATGGACCAACCAACAAAGAAGGAACCAAAGGATGCACTTTCTCTGGCACTCTCTTTGAAAGAGCCATCTACATCCTGGACCCGCCAGCAGGTTAAGGAGATCCATAACACACCACTTTTAAACTTAGTGTTTGCCGCTCAGACACAACATAGAAGGTTCCATGACCCAACAAAAGTTCAGCTTTGTACCTTAATGAATATTAAGACCGGAGGCTGTACTGAAGATTGTAAGTATTGTGCACAATCCACACGCTACGATACTGGTGTTCCAGCACAGAGAATGGTTCAAGTCGACGAAGTAATTGAGGCTGCAAAGGAAGCTAAGCGTAATGGTTCAACTAGATTCTGTATGGGTGCTGCTTGGAGAGATATGAATGGCCGTAAGAACGGGTTGAAGAAAGTCAAACAGATGGTTGAGGCAGTCCATGAGCTGGGTATGGAGAGTTGTGTGACTCTTGGTATGATTAACTCAGAACAGGCAAGAGAGTTGAAGAGTGCTGGATTAACGGCTTATAACCATAATATAGATACCTCTAGGGAACATTACCCAAAGGTAATTTCCACAAGAACATATGACGACAGATTGGAAACAGTGAGCAATGTCCAACAGGCTGGGATTTCAGCATGTACTGGTGGAATCCTTGGTCTTGGGGAGACGGCAGAAGACCACATTTCCTTTATCCATACTTTGGCAACAATGGATCAACATCCAGAATCGCTTCCAATCAACAGATTGGTTCCGATCAAAGGAACTCCGATGTACGAAGAAGTCAAAAACAAAAAAATTACCATTGACGCTATTGTCCGTACCATTGCTACCGCTCGTCTAGTTATGCCGAAATCTATCATTAGACTTGCAGCTGGAAGATACACAATGAAAGACCACGAACAATTCCTGTGTTTCCTTTCTGGGTGCAATGCTATTTTCACAGGTAAGAAAATGTTGACAACAATGTGTAATGGCTGGGATGAGGACAAGGCAATGCTGAAGACCTGGGGACTGTCGCCAATGGAGGCGTTCCAGTACAAGCCTAACGAGGAAGCAATAGAACTTCAAGCAGATTAAAACGCAAAAAACACGTACCTTGAAAAATATTACACAAAACTTGAACTATTTTCACAATAAGAACCAAGTAGCATCATCATCAGAAAGCCCAAGAACACAACATACAAAAAAAAGTGGAAGAATCCATACTGATGAAAGAAACAAGGCAACAAGAAGCAGATCATAAAGCTTCATAAATACCAGAGAATAGGATAGAAAACAAGATAAAAAATCAAAAAAATACAGGCGCCGGCAGAAACCAATTTTTCTCAAGCTTGAGAGTTTCTCTTCAACTGATCCTCAAGACCTATCTTCTTCAACACATCAGGCAAAGTATTATACAACCAAGCAATGGACCTTTTGGTGTTGTCTTCAGCAATTCTCAAGTTATCGAAGAACTGGAAACTTTCGGCAAGAGAACAACCTTTGACCTCTTTGTACCTGTCAATTCGAACAGCAAGAGCTTTGATCTTTTGGTACTTCCGAATTTTCTTGATCTTATAAGCCTTTTGCACACGCTCAACTTGTGGCTTCAAGGAGTTGTAGTATTCGTAGTAGATATCCTCCACCTTATTGAAATCATTATGAATTATCAGGTCATAGTTCTCCGCATCAAACTCACTCTGTCTAGTGGTAGATTTCTGCAGCCTGCTCCCCGATACTGGGGGAGTTAAATGACCAATATTAGGAGATGCTGGATCTCCATCGTTATCGTCATCTTGATGGCCATCATAGTTGGAATTGGATCTGTAGTGTCTCGTTCTGGAAGCACTTGGGTCCATAAAGACAAAGTCAATTCTTGAGTTTGGATGTCCTCCTGTATGGCCGGGTTGACTCGAGAGTGTCTGTTCATCATCAACGTATTGATTGTTAATAAATCTCAACATTCCACCATTAGCAGCCGCCTCACCGAGGGCACTATCCAGCACGCCGTTTTGGGCAACAGCAGCAGCAGCAGCGGCTTGTTGTTGCTGATGGGCCTGAACTTGAGCCTGGGACTGGGGCTGTTGTTGTTGCTGCTGTTGTTGACGGTGATGGCTATGTTGTTGATGGTGGCTCTGCTGAGATCTCTGATGAGTCTGAGAAACCTGTTGCTGCGATTGGGATTGCTGCTGGTCCGGTTGATGACCATTCTGTTGTGAAGGAATAGTCGAACTTGGCAAGAAGCTCTCAGGGATTGGGAGCGATAGTGGGTTAGGATTAGTGGAACCCTGGATCTGTGTCTGCTGTGAATTTGAAGCATTTTGATTAACAGAACTCTGTTGCTGGAACGGGTTAACAGTTTGGACAATGAAACGCTGGTTTGAGATGGCACCTTTGAGTTCCTGGTTCTCCTTGATGAGGAGGTCGATGACAGAGTTGAGCTGCTGCATTTTTTGGTTACTACGTTCCATGTAGTCATTGAGTTTCTTGTTCATGTTTTCCTGGGCAGCATAGCTGTGTTTCTTATAGTCCTGTACCATTGCTCGGAGCGTGTCAATCTCATCCTTGATGGAAGCTGGGTTGACCTGTTGGAAGAGTATGGTTAGTATAGGCGTTTGATAAGGGTGGGCGGGGAGGGTGAGGAAGAGAGAGAAGAAAGAAGAAAGGAGTGTAAGAAGAAAGAAGTAGAGAAGAAGAGGATGCAGAAGAAGAGGAAGAAGCCAAGGAGGTTTCATGTCAGGACCCCTTAATACCAGTGGTTCCACTGCTTGACCAGTGTCGTCCCCACCACCACAATCACCACAAGGCTTTTCTTCTCACAATTGCCACACCTTTCCCCAAGACGTACACTCACGTTCATCTTGATGAGAAGACAAGGCACTACTACAAGCGGCAGCGAAAGGATGTCGGTCCTTCTTCACAACGGCGGCCGAAAAAGGGCGGCGGCAAGGGGCGCGTGCAGACCGGGCAAAAAGAGCCCAGGAAGGAGAGGCGGAAACGAGGGTGGCAGGTTCGTTAGCCGAGGCTTTCAAGCTACCTTTTGGCACACGTTTTGTCGCTTTGTCGTTGGCACTAACCGCGTGCTTCTTTTGGTGGTGTTTGATGGCACTTTCCGTTGCTGGCGTTGTGGCGACAAGTGGCGCGTAAAGGGCGTTGTTTACGAAAACTTTTGGCGAAATGGTATTGCGCACTTTGGCGCAAGCGCGGGTTTCGCGAAAAAAACAGAAATTCGCGAATCACGGGCACTCTTTCGCGAAAACCGCATTGCCCAGCGTGCGCGGGTTCGCATTGGTTGGTCGTTTGGGCTGCCCACCACGCGGTTGCATGGAGTGAACTCCGCACTCCGTCTGTTATGAGGTGTCAAATGCAAGCCGTACAGGGAAACAGGAGACAAGTTCTAAGAGGAAAAAAGGAGGTGGGCGCAAAAGTGGGCATAGAAAGGACGTGGGATGTGCGTGGGAGGCGTAGTGTAATGGCGTGGGAATCGTTAAGGGGCATTGGGCTGTTGGGGAGGGCGATGCTAAGGCGTGGAACAAGGTCACCTAGACAAGTACCCGTACAAGGCAGTGAATAATAAGGGGAGAGTATGTGCCAATGGACCAGTGGAACAGGGCAGTGGCTGTATAAAAAAAAAGTACAACACCCAACACACAATTGGGTAGACGCACAAGCACAATCACATAAGCACACCCACAGCAACACACAGAGAGTCACAGATAGTGAGTGAACGATTGGAAATAAGGGGAAATAAGTGGGGGGAGTCAATTGGTCGTAGAAGCATGTAGAAGCAAAATTGGGGGAAACAGTGCACAGAGAACAATACACTGGAAACGACACTGGAAACACCCGAATAAAACACGAGTTCAACCAGTAAAAGCCTTACGGGCGTCATCCAGCATCACCGGAAGTCCACTCGAAAAAAAGCAACCAAAAAAAAAACGATAGCGTGCTATATGTCTGTGGGCCTGCCTACGGGTGCTACATTGGGGAGACAAGTCCGAGAAGCAACCACGGCACGGGCCTTTTATTATCTTGTTTAGGCAATTAACGGGTGTTGTCACCTCATAAACACAAGTGGTGGAGGTAATTCCAAGACCATAAGAATCATACCACTGGGAGCACCCCGCCAATGGTCATTGCAGACGGAGGTGCTTAAATATAGGCATTTCCCGTATTAAGAAGTTTGCCTCTCGGTGGCATGACACGGAGCAGCCAGAGAACCTCGTGTTTCAGCTGGTTTTCTTTTGCAATTGAGAACAGAAATGATTAGCAGAAACGCACGCACCGGAGTTTATAAGCTCATTACACAGCCTTTGGCAATTGCCTTTTCACACGCTGTTCGTACGCCTTCTATCCACTTGCAATCAACTCTATCAAAAACACCAATTGCGAGAAGAGCTATGTCTACGATGAAAGGACTTGTATACCAGGGGCCTGGTAAGAAGGGCGTTGTCGACCTTCCAATGCCTCAGGTTGAGCAACCAACTGATGCCGTTATCAAGCTTCTGGCCACTACCATCTGTGGTACTGATTTGCACATCATTGGCGGTGATGTTCCGGAAACCGCTCCAGGTACTGTTTTGGGTCACGAAGGTATCGGTATCGTCGACAAGGTTGGTGGTGCTGTCTCCAAGTTCAAGGTTGGTGATAAGGTTTTGATCTCCTGTATCACGTCATGCAACAGTTGTTCCTACTGTAAGAGGGGCCTCCAGGCTCACTGTGTTGATGGTGGCTGGATCTTGGGTCACAACATCAACGGTACCCAATCCGAATACGTCAGAATCCCACATGCCGATAACTCTTTGTATCACATTGCCAAGTACGAGGGCCAGATTAAGGACGAATCCTTGCTCATGCTTTCCGACATCTTGCCAACCGGTAATGAAATTGGTTCTCTTGCTGGTAATGTCCAGGAGGGTGATATTGTCGCCATTGTCGGTACTGGTTCTGTCGGTATCTCTGCCCTTGTTTCTGCTAAGACTTTCAATCCTTCCTTGACCATTGTCATTGACTTCAACGAGGAGAGATTGAGAATTGCCAAGGAGAACTTCGGTGCTGATATTGGTTTGAACCCAGGAAAGGTTAACATCAAGGAGGAGATTGCCAAATTGACTAAGCAACACAATGCTGCTAACCGTTCCGCTGATTTGCATGATGGTGTTGATGTTGCCATTGAGGCCGTTGGTATCCCACAAACTTTCCAGACTTGTCAGGACATCATTGCTCCAGGTGGCCGTATCGCTAATGTCGGTGTCCACGGTGTAAAAGTTGACCTGCAATTGCAAGACCTCTGGATCAAGAACATTGCCATCATGACTGGTTTGGTCAATGCCAACTCTACTCCTGCTTTGTTGAACAAGATTGAGACTGGTGTTCTTGACCCTGAGAGTTTGGTTACCCACCACTTCAAGTACTCTGAGATCATGCAGGCTTACGATGTCTTCAAGAACTCTGAGAAGGAGAAGTGTATTAAGGTCTTCCTTGAGTTCTAAAATTATTGAGCAAATCTCATACTACGATCGTTTTAACGGTTTTTTTATAGCTTTATCTACGATTTTCTGTTAGTTCTTCTAATCCTTTAGTCCTCGGCCTTTGTTATGCATCTTGTGCTCTTTGTTCTGTGCGGTAAGGCAAGTCGCGCAGCGATAAGCAGAACATGGTCATCATCATGGACCCCGTGCCAAATCACCACTAGTGTGGAAAAACCCAAACCCTACTAGAATGCTCTCTTGATAATTCTAGGGAAATCACATCGAGAAAACTAACCCTTTGGAGGTTTAAAACGGAAAAGAAAAACGAAAATGGCGTAAATGCTTTTCTATGCAGAAGCCCACTCTTCGTTCCATAACCTCCACGGTGCCTAAGAACTACTGTGGTGGTTACAGAACCTCTGGATAAGGCGGAATAAAAGTGTGTCCATTTTCCACAAGTTCCCAACTTTTATAGTATAACTAAGTAAAAGTACTAAAGTTTCCAACAATGGTTTTCAAAACTTCCGAATCCCAGTTTTTCCCTGTAGTTGTCATTGGTGGAGGCCCTTGTGCCCTGGCAATCGCTTCCCGTTTATGTACATCAACGTCGGGCGCAGAGTACAATGATTCCGAACATGAACGGTTCCACTGGTTACGTCAAAGGTATGGTTTATCCCAAGATTCTCAGGTTTTCAAGCCACATGAGATTTTGGTACTTGACAAAGTCGGTGGTGAATTTATGTGTCAGTGGCGCTCGCAGTTTTCAGCTTTGGGGATCCAACACTTGAGAAGTCCTATGTTCTTCCACCCAGATCCTTCAGATATCGATTCAATGACCGCATTTGCATACTCCCTTGGGAGAGAGAACGAGCTGATGGAGATTGAAGGTGTTGTGGGTCGTGATCCATTTAAACATCAGAAAGGAGGGAGAAGAGGATCTACCGTTGAAGTTGACCAAAGAAGTTGGAAGGACTATTACAGACCTGGCAGCAAACTGTTTGAAGACTTTTGTGCTTCAGTCATGAAAAGATCTGGTTTGCAGCATTCTATGAGAAGTGGAACAGTCGTTAATGTTGAGTATTGTGATGTCATCATCAGGAACGATGAGGACATTGAAGTATCTTTCGGCAAGGGGTTCCGCATTGTCACTTCAACTGGCGAAGAATATGCCTGTGGAGTCTGCATCAGTGCTGTTGGGCCTTCAGGTGAAATTAATTACCCTTTGAAGGCTGATATGGAGTACCAGTTTCCTTTGGGGAGCTGTCACTCGTCTCATTTGTTTCTGAATGAAGTTTCATTTCCACCACCAAAGGTTCAGGAACAAATCGAGTCAAAACGAGGCACAGAAGTTTTGATTGTGGGAGGAGGTCTTTCTTCTGCACAGCTTGCGGAGCAAGCTTTGCGTAAAGGGATTTCAAAAGTGCACTTCGTTACAAGAGGCGAAATTAAGGTGCAGCACTTTGATTTTGGTTTGGAATGGGTTTCCAAGAACAAGAACTACGTTAAAACCGAATTCTGGCAGCACGAGAGTGATGAAGAGAGGTTCGATGCTGTTATTACTGCTAGAAGAGGTGGTTCTGTTAACCCCCAGTACCTGAAAGTGCTTCAAGATTTGGAGAAGAAAGGCCGGGTGGATATCTATAGGCACTCCGAGGTCAGAAATCAAATTTGGAACAACCAGGTGTCAAAGTGGAGCAGTATCATACTGGAAAACAATAAAGATGGTGAGATTACAGAGCTGAAAGATATTGACTATGTCTTTTACTGTACTGGGAGTACGCCTAGCATAACTGTCGAGCCGGCATTCCAAAAGCTCTTGGCTCAACACCCTATTAAGACGGTTAAAGGGCTTCCATGTCTTACCAATGATTTACAATGGGATAGCGAAATCCCAATGTTCATGCTTGGGCGTTATGCTATGTTGAGAACAGGCCCATCGTCAGCCAATCTTGACGGTGGGAGAATTGGAGCTGAACGTATTGGCTGGAAAGTGCAGCAGATGAGGGAAAACGGGGAGCTTTTCCTTGGCACACAGCCACAAAAAGAAGAGGGTACACAGAAGCAGCAAACGAATAAGAAGCAAAAAAGCAAACGCACGGGTTATGACGCGCTGCTGAGATGTACAGGTGGACGCTGTAATTGGTACGGTGTTTTGCTGGATGATGAGATCGCCGCATAGTTTCGAGATAAATCATACACTCGGTTGAAGGCTTATTATTATATTATGCTCTTTTATTGCCATACATATTCATATATATCTGTACATTTTCTATACTCTCCATGGTCTATGAATTCCTACATTTCCTCGCATTCCTAAGCACCTCGTGCCTACACGCTCCCTATGTATATAGCCGTAGATCTAAATCTTCACAACCATAATTTCGCACAAACTCCTAGTTACTTTCACCATATACTCCTATTTGCTTCTGTGCCCTCCTAACATTCCTATAATGCCTAATCCCTAATATTCATTCCTACACATTCCTAGCAATTCAGGAATTCCTAGCGATGCGAGCATTCCTAGCGTTCATATATCCTCGTACCTTGTCCATTCCATGCTTCCCTTTACGTACATACAGCCGTAGATTTATCCCATCTCCAATCCTGTATTTGTAAATCCACTCTATTAAAAAAACAGCCTTACATGCCTATGTATCCATACACCTATACATTCCCACAGTCTAGTGCACGCCTATAACATACTCTTCGCCTCTATTATGCTCATCTCCAGGCCCCAATTGTGTCAAAAGGAACAATCCATGGGTTTATTTTTGTGTCACGGAGATCTCCACAGCAACTGTGCGTGCGTGAGCTTTTGGGAAATAGGAAATGATCTAAAAAGGTAAAAATAGAAATCTCCGCCCACCCTCATAGAAGGCGTGCTATCAAGTTGCTCTATGGCGTCATCCGGTCATCCTTGGCCAATCACAATCGTTCTTAAACGTGTCTCTCAAAACACAACGCTTTTCTTTCGACTGGGCTTTCCCAGAAACGTGCACCTTTTCGCCCTTTTGCCTTTTTTGGTGCTTTTTATGCCCTTTTCCCTGTCTCGAATTATTATATTATCCCACCTTGCCTTGTGGGAGCCCCAGGTCGTGGTGCTTTTTCGCGTGCCAAGGGAGGCGTGTGGAAGATCAAGACGCGCACGCGTTGCACGGGTGTGTGTGGCCGTACTGGGCAGCCGCACATAGCCTCGAGCCGGTCACTTATTTATTGTGCGAGAAACGACGAGGGGCGTTTGAAGATAGAAAGTCTCGAGAAGCAAGTTCCATTGAACGTTTTAACGGCTTGAATAACGTTACAGATGCATCTCCCGAAGACTATATTGAGCCTGGTGCTTGCTGCGACTGCAGCCTCGAAGAACGTGTCACCAGGCTTCTACTCGCTTCACTTTGATGTTACCCGAGGCTCGACATTCGAGACTTCCAACCAGGAATCAAAGGCCCGTTTGAGAACAAGAGATACAGAGTCAGGTTCTGCCCTTGTGGAGCTCGATAACCAGAGTACTTTCTACTCAGTTGATCTCAGTATCGGGTCCACTTCACAGGAAGTGACTGTCCTTGTTGATACCGGTTCTTCCGATCTGTGGGTAACGGCTTCCTCAAATCCATACTGCTCATCTTCTAGGTTCTTCTCCTCAAGGTATAGAGTTCTGGAGGATGCCGAGGGTTACGATTCCATTGAAAAAGAAGACTCTTCTTCTTCTTCTACCTCCGGTGCATCCATCGGGGTCAATAAGGCCAGCTCAGTCTCGCAAGGATGTAGTCTATACGGAACTTTTGACTCATCCGACTCAACAACTTACCACGATAACGGAACTGAATTCTATATCCTCTATGGCGACCGTACTTTTGCTTACGGTACTTGGGGCTACGATGATGTCACTGTGGGAGGAACATTGGTTAATAACTTTTCCTTTGCTGTTGCTAACCAGACAAATTCGACTGTTGGTGTTCTCGGAATAGGTCTCGAAGGTTTGGAAACTACGTATTCCGGATCCCTTGTTTCCGGAAACGCATATACTTATGCTAATCTGCCTACCAAAATGGTCCAGGACGGTTTAATCAATAAGAGAGTGTACTCCTTGTACTTAAATGACTACAGTGCAAGTTCGGGAAGTGTTCTATTCGGCGCTGTTGACCATTCCAAGTACTCAGGTACTCTGACATCAGTCCCAATTATCAACACCATGGCCAAGTCTGGATACAGTTCTCCAATTAAACTTGAGGTTACACTCTCGGATATTTCTTACGACTCAACGTCAGCATTATCATCTTCTATTCCAGCATTATTGGACTCTGGTACCACTCTCACGTACATTCCATCTGCTGCAATCTCTACTATCGCTTCTAAGGTTGGTGCTAAATACTCCTCTACGTATGGTTACTACTTGATGGATTGTCCAACCTCCTCCTCCTCGGAAAACATCACTTTTGAATTTGATGGTGCCAGTATCGCAGCTCCTCTCGATAATTTCATTCTCTCAATGAGCTCTTCGGGATCAACTTGTGTTCTGGCCCTCATGAGTTCTGGTAGCACCGACTACGCTATATTGGGTGATTCCTTCTTAAGAGCTGCGTACCTAGTGTATGACTTGGATAATTTGGAAGTTGCTATGGCTCCTGTCAAGTACACCACAGACGAGAACATTGAGGTTGTTACTGACGGCATTCCATCAGCTTCACAAGCATCTGGTTACTCGTCTACGGCTTCTGTTGGTAGCTCAGGTTCAACTAATACTGCTCTTAATGGGATTCTTGGTGGAGGTATCTCAACATCCGTTGGATCTTCCCTTACCACGGTAACCCGCTCTACCTCAAAATCTACAGCCTCATCTACGGCGTCTTCATCAGCCACTTCAAAAACTGGCGCTGCTCCTCATATAGAACTCTCACTCATTGCCATAATTGCATCTTTATCTATTGGGTTACTGGCCGCATTGTAAGTTGATTGAAACTTACGCCAGCCATCCATCTTTGTTACAATCATTTCATACATCACGTTAAGATCACTTGTTGTTTCTGACCACTCACTTCTTTTTCTGTTTATCTAGTTATTAATTTGTTTCTATTCTTTTCCATCGTTTTGAATGTAAGTGCATAAAATCATTCCATTAGTATAACGCTCGTATCAAAACAGGGACCCAGGTAATCAGTAGTTAGTCAGAAGAATAAATCAGAGGGCAGCACAAGTGTCGTCAACAACTGCACCCAGAAGCAGCAGCGGAATCGCTTTGGATGTTCAAGTTAACCTTTTGGCCCTGTTGCTGTCCATCCTGTTGCGATGCCTCTTCAGTACCTGGCACCTTTGAACCGAGAGCGACAAAAACTTCCTTTACATTGAAGCCACTCTTTGCACTCGTTTCAAAAAAGAGCAAGCCTTCTTCTTCTGCTAACTGTGCTCCTTCTTCATAGGCCACTTTACGTAGAGATTCGTCATTCTCAACCAAGTCGTGCTTATTTGCGCAAAGTGCAATGATAATCCCAGTAGCTGCCTGTTCATGAAGCTCTTTCACCCAATGGCGTGCCTTGATAAAGGATGCCGGCTTGGTAACGTCATAGACGACAACTGCACACTGCGCATTACGGTAGTACATTGGTGCTAAAGAAGCAAAACGTTCTTGGCCAGCGGTATCCCTGTTTGTTACATGTCAGTACATTCATTCAGCCTGGAGAATAACCCATGGAGAACAAAAAGAATGAATTGTCACTCACCAGATTTCGAACTTGATGGTTTTATCGCCGATTGCACATCTCTGTGTCAAGAAAGCAGCACCAATTGTAGGCTCTGTAGCGTCTGGGTTAGTAAGATGTCCATATAGGTGTCACCAATGCTTGCCGCCGCCACACACTCACCTTTGTTCTCCTGGAAGTCGTTGCTCACAAAGCGCAAAACAAGAGACGACTTCCCAACAGCCGCCTCACCAAGAAGTACAAGTTTTACTGGCGTTACAGGTTTACTCATTGTGGATGTTTTGAAGGGTTTGATGTGTTCGCTGACTATGAGGAACGTTGACTCTGGGGTCAACAGTGGAAGTATCGCACTGTTATCAGCTCCGCCGCCCCTTTGAAAATGGCCCATGGTGTCCGGATGGCATGCTGGAGCAGATTGCGTATCGTTAGAGTACTCCATTTCACAAAGAGGCTTGCTACTGAAGCGAAAGAGTACTGCGATAGCATACCTAAAATACTACTAAAGGCATGTAGAATCCATTGAAGACGCTAAGATTGTTGTTTAATATCTTGCTGTAGACTAAATACTTCTTAAATAGACAAGTTGACTTGTCCAAAATGGATGAGAAATGAAAGATCTGAAGCGTTCGGTGTACCGGCACGAACACCCCATCAATCGGTGGACGTTTTTGCCAAGGACAAAACTAGGACCAGAGCAAAGTGAGAATTCTCCATCCTCTGAGTGGTTCATCAGGTGGTTCTGGGTGGTCTTCAGCGTCCTTGAACAAGACCTGCAAGTCGACTTCGTGTGGTCTCCACAATCTGGTCTTCTTTGTGAACTTCCATCCAAAGTAGAGAATAAAGAATAGAGGAATCACAAGGTATGAGGAGATGAGGGATGAGATACTGAACTCACCGTGGATGAAGTTTTTGAAACCTCCAGTGAGCAATAAGAAGATAGAAGCAACTCCAGAGATCCACGCGGCCTGAGGAGCAAAGCTAATACTGTGTGGAAGTCTTGAACGAGGAATACCTTGCGCTTTCATGGCACGACTCATACATATGTGGTTAGCAGAGATGATTGTCCAGTCAATCAATGATTTAGCAGACACAATCGATTGGAACCAGTTGAAAACATTAGCAGACGCTGTAGAACAATTCATGTAGGCAAATGGCAAACAGACGCAGTAGACAAGGTTTCCAACCCATGGAACACCCCAACGGTTTGTCTTCAGGAAGATCTTTGGAGCCTGTCCTTTGACAGCAAGAGCAAACAGAGTACGACTTCCGAATGCAACACCTTGGTTACCAGCAGAAAAGGCGGACGTGAGAACCGCTGCGTTGACAATATGTGGAAGAGCCTTAATGTTTGCATTCTGCATAGCAACGACGAATGGAGAAGATGAGGCATTACCAGCCGAATTGGCAATTAACTTGTTGTTCGATGGGACAATAAGACCAATACAGAAGGCAGCGGAACACATAAGAAATGCAACTCTGAAGAAAACTCTCTTACAAGCTGTGAAGATAGTCTTTCTTGGATATTGAACCTCAGCTGCCAAAGATGGGACACCTTGAACACCGGCAAAGGAGTAAACACAACCGGAAAGAGCCTTCCAGAAGCCTGCAAACTTTCCCAAGTTACCAGTTGTGATGTACTCAACAAATGGACCTGGGTCCTTCCAGTAACGGAAGCCAATGGACTCGTGAGATGGTCCTCCACCGCTGGTAATGATAATAGATGTGAGAATAAGACCAGTGAGAAGTGTGATTTTAATCATAGCAAATCCGAATTCAATCTCACCATAGTATCTAATATTAAAAGAGTTGAAAAGGCAGATGAAGACAATAATGATGGAGATCCAAATGGCCTGAGAGAGGTCGGACCAGTACGAGACAACAATAGCAGCGGCCGAGATTTCTCCTGGCAAAATACCTCCCCAAACAGAAAGCCATCCATAAGAGAATCCCAAAGCAGGGTCAATGAATTGCTCAACATGACGCAAAGTAGCAGAAGTACATGGCATAAGAGAAGCACACTCTGCAATTGCAATTTGATTCAAACCGACGACAACAGCGATAATAGCGTAAGCAAGGAAACAGCCAAGAGGACCAGCAGTAGCGAGCACACCACCAGAACTGAGGAAGATACCAGTACCAATAGTAGAGACAAGGGCAATCATTTGGATATGACGTTGTTTGAGACCTTTGTCTAATCTGTGTCTATCTTCACCAAAGACTTTTTCTTCCTCATCGTCCATAATAGTTATGGACTCTACTTCCATGACCTCTACATCCTGGGAGAAGGCCTTCTCTGCAGAGTAAGAGTTCTTCTCATCATCCTGGGAGGATGAAACCTCCACCCTCCCGGTATCAGCGTAAGACTTTGACGACATTTGTCCCTATTACAAAAGCAAAGGAAGCACAGCGAACCCAGGGAGAAACAACATTAAGGTAACAACTACAAAGCCGACTACTCCCTACTATTTATGCCTCGAGACTAACGACCACCTTCTCAGGCTCAAGATGGTACGTTATCTTCGAAGTCGCCGTAGATCAATCATATCAGAGGGGGCAGATATTTCAAAAGTCCGTCCTGGAGTTAGATTACACAAAAGAGCACTATTTCCGCATTGAGTAACAATGGCGACAAATAACATGAAATCGCACTTATTTTCTTTTTCTATAGTTTTTCATGGGCCAAAATCGGTCAAGCTATTTCGGTAGATGCCAAGACTAGGTGTTATTGTTTACTTCCAAGAGACTGACAGATCCAACGTTATCGTCGTGCTCGAAGGATGCCTTGGCTTTCGGTATACGACCCGACATGAAAACGGCAGTACATCCGGAAATGTCTTTCCCCGTGATATTCCTCTTATCAGCACCAATGTTGCCTCTGAGGCTTGTTACCTCACGCTTGAATGATGTAAATACAGCATGGGGCGGCGTCTTGATAAGATCGGCATGAGTATGACATGGATGTCAAGCCACAACCCGATGCTTACCATGATCCAGATAAGACCACAACTTCGAAGCTGCACAATTGCGAAATCGCATTAGTTTGCATCTCTCTATGCGAAAACATTTTTTAGTCCTGAAACAGCCCAATGGAAGGACATTAATTGGATCAAATCCAGAATTCCATAAATCCACAATGGCATACACGTGACATATCACGTGAAACATGAATTAGGAGGTTTTCGAGACTGTCCAGACTGGAGATTATGATAAGATAGCGGAATTCTAAAGAGTGAAGGAAGGCCTGAAACACAACTGCACGGGCAGATTGGTGTTCAAGACCAGCAATAATACATAAGGGAATATATAAAGGTATTGAAGGTGGCTCCACATGCAATTAACAGACCCCGGGTCTGCCGTTGGATAGTGTTAGCGAGCTATGTGTGTGAAGGTCTTATCCCAAGTCGGCAAAAGATAGCGGGCGATCGGAGACGCATAATCTATACAAACCTGACGACCTGACTAGCACAACTTCTCACTCTCAAACATTGCAAATCGTCTTCTAACAAAATGAAGAACCATGGTCTACAAGGGTTTCTTGTTCTGTAGAGCTCATGAGCCCTTTCTTTGGAGAGTATTTGTAAATCCTAAGTGTCCTTGCGATCTTCTTGAACTGAAACCAAAAATGTCGACCTCGAGGGCAACTTCCGCTGATATACGAGTGCAGAGAAAAGGTAAACTCATACCGAGAGCAGTGCCCTTGGGGGGTCCTCTCAACATTTGTATATCTATACACGATCTGCACTAGGCAGCTAGAGAACATAGTCCGCACATCTGAAGATGCTGTTCACACGTAGCTCATATACTGGGGTAGTGATGACAGTAATTTCTAGTGGCACGACGTCAGCTGTACTGCTCCTGACCCTTTCAAAGAGAGTGACAGTGCCACTACTTGCATATTTCTTATACAAGATTGTGTTTGCAAATCCCGTAACCTTCAAGAAAGGGGTAAGTGGTAATAAACTACAAGATGCCGTACTACAAGGGAGTGATAGAGATTCAACTGGAATTCCAGAGTCTGTCGCTACTGACTTTGATTGGTCGAAGGAAGTGCCTCTTAAGTATCGTCCTTTCAAAAAGGGGGAGTACAAGCTCGTCATGGGAATCCACAATATTCCTCTAGAGGAATGGTTCTTGATTGAAAATACGTATTTAAGATACACTGACTTGAAGTGGAGATACGTTAGTGACCCATATATCCATGATCATACCGTTTTCCTCGAGCCCGACTGTGTGCCGGCCCTCATTGAGTTCTACCAGAATGTTACCACATTCATGCTGCACAGATATCCAATGTACTTCGAAATTGTAGGGGACCAGATTCATAACAAGATCAGAAATGACTACATTCCTTTGGACCCACACGCTGTCGAAGACAAGAACGATCTGAACATGTATCTTGCACGGACAATTGAAGAAGACTATATCATTTTGTTCCCAGATCCAGACAACTACGATACCGATGAGTACATCTTTAAGGGAGGTGTTTTCGCCAATGCCAGTGGCTTTGACCCGCTCAAGAGATTTAAAACACCACTAACTACTATCCATGGTGCTGTACCAGACTATAAGGTGAAGCTCAAATCTCAGATGAATAAGTTTTTTAACAAGCTTCGACCAGGCAGTTGGGTCCGACGCAACAACTGGTCTATCCAGCTACACAATAAGCTTCTAGATTTCAGTGAAGCCAAAGGAAGAGAGGACCAGGAGCTCAGTGAGGTTTCTCCTGAAGAGCTTGACTTTGGAAGGGAAGTATTCTTCCGTTCAGAACGTCAGGTACTAACGAAGCTGCCAAACACCGGCGCTGTTGTCTTCAGTATTCGGACGTATCTCACTCCAATCAAGGAGCTTAAAGAGGAAGGAATGGCCGAAGAGCTTACCGGTGGAATTGAGGGAATGCAAGAAAACATTGGCCAGTATAAAAAAAAGCCGGTGTGGGCGTCTGCTATCTGTTCTTATCTGAGAGGAGAGTCCCAAGGAACACAAAAGCCATGGATCCTTGGAATCGTTTAGAAAAACAGCAAGCTACCTCACACAATACAGTAGGAGTCTTCGCAATTTTCAGTTATATCACCTGATATTCATTGTATAAGCCGTTACCACTCCGTTATTAAGACACTGAATCTCGCAAACAGTACCAAAAGTAGTAATTTCATCCAGAGGCTGTTGCCGAGGCAACCCCTTAAGGCCATTAACTGATCACACCCGGACACCAGATTGGAGTAGATTGTAGCTGACAACTTTCATACCGAACCAAAGCACTCGGAATAGCACCAGAGAAGTGGTATTTTAAACCAACTGGACTAAAGAACGAAGTCGGAATCTAAATGCCCAAGGGTATATCACCACAGGTATTAGCTATTGCACGGGCGACCGTACGCGGTCTGCAGCTGTATGGACGGTGTACCTCCTCAAACTCTGTGCGGCTCTTTTCTACTACAGCGCTTGTTAAAGCGCAAACAAACAAGCGGGTCAAGAACAAAAGGGCCTTGAAGGATTTCAATATAGCGATTGCATCGGGGATCCTCTTTGTTGCGTCGTATCTTTCGTTGCAAACCCACTACCTTTCTGACTCTGGTGATGGCATGAAATTGCGAGCTTTCTCCACCACTCAGAGTCAGCAACAACAGCAAAAGTCTGCACAGAATATCTTCCTGCTTAACGAGGACCAGATCACAAAGCAGTTGAGAAACTTGGAAGAATCGTACTTTGTGAATAGAGGAAAGGGCGTTGTCCGCTATGACATCTCTCAGTTGCCGTCCAATTCACCTATTGAAGATGATCGGTCAGAAGCCGTTGTCACGGTACCTACAAAGGACGGTAATACCGATTTCTACTTCTGGGGCATCTATGATGGTCACTCAGGCTACTATACATCATTAAAACTTCGTGACGAGCTCATTTCACATGTTGTACATGCGTTAGGAGCTGCTTACAAGCCGGACCCTGAGAGGCATCATGTCAGACTCATTCCATCTCCAGAGACCATCGACAACGCTATCAAACAGGGGTTCCTTCAACTAGACCATGAGATTGTACAGGAAGGACTCTCACAGCTCTTCGAGGACCCAAATAACAAGGAGCGTGCGATAAAGGCCCTTCCTGCAGCTTCTGGAGCATGTGGCCTACTCACCTTTTACGACTCGTCTTCACAGCTCTTGAGGGTCGCAGTTGCTGGTGACTCACGTGCTGTTCTTGGATCCTTGAACGGCGATGGACAGTGGACAGCGAAGTCGCTCAGTGTGGACCAGACTGGAGACAATCCTGAAGAGGTTGAGAGAATTAGACGCGAGCATCCAGGTGAAGAAACTTGTGTCCGTAATGGCCGCGTCTTGGGTTCTTTACAGCCTACGAGGGCTTTTGGTGATTTCAGATACAAGTTGAAAGAAGTAAAGGGTAAGGCTATTGAGTCTTTACCGGAGCATTTAAGGGTTTATTTCAGGGCTCCCCCAAAGAACTCATTAACGCCGCCTTACGTTACTGCTGAACCTGTTGTTACAACTACTCAAATAAAGCCAAGAAAACGTGACTTTGTTGTACTTGGATCTGATGGTCTTTATGAACTCCTATCCAACGAAGAGATTGTGGGTCTCGTGGTAAAGTGGATGGAAAAGAATCCTGTTACCAAAGCGCCAAATGTTTCTGCATCTGCCAGCGAGGAGAAGAAATGGAGTGGATTGTTTTCGAGCGAAGAGAATAAGAAACTTCCTCGTGTTTTGGATGTTTCCAATGAAAAATACCGTGATATACAACGCCCCGCATTCCGTAACAAGAAAGTTTCTGAGCAACATGAGTATCTACTTGAGGACACTAATGTTGCAACCCATTTGATCCGTAACGCATTGTCCCTTGGTGGGTCCAAAGAGTATGTTTCAACTCTAGTTTCCATTCCTTCTCCAACATCCAGAAAGTACAGAGATGACTTGACAGTCACTGTCATCTTTTTTGGTGAAGGGACTCCGAACGATGAAGGTAAGCTAGAGGTCAATATTCCGGCTACCAAGAACGGCCTTGCTGAAGAGGCAAAATTGTAACACCGTTTAATCTATACTCTAGATTTGCATCATTAGAATGCTACACCTCTGTAAACATAACTACATAGTCATTTAAAACATTACATGTTGTAGATTCTACTTCAAGTCCTCTAAGTTCACTTGTTCACCAACAGTGCAGATTTCATCGTATAACAAAGTTGTCAGGAACTCAGAGAAACTCTCACCAGTAATTTCTTTCGCCAAGTACTTTGCAGCCTTCTCAAACTGGTTACCAACAGGTGCAGTTTCTAGCAACCTTTTGGTCTCCTCTTCCAAGAGTCTAGCAGTTGTATCTGGAGTACACTTATTATGGCTGTCATCAAGAACGACACTATGACGGACCCATTGGAACAGCTGAGCACGAGACACTTCAGCAGTAGCAGCGTCTTCCATCAGATTATTAATAGGGACACAACCAGATCCACGGAGCCAAGCTTCCATATAACAGAGGCCAATGTACAGGTTTTGCCTAATTCCACTTTCGGTAATCTTACCACCTTCGATAGAAGTGTTGATGAATTCCTCCTCAGTAACAGAGTATGTGTTAGGGATGAAATGAATCTGATTTGGTGTTCCCATTTCGTCAAATATTTCATTACAAATGGCCGCAAGTGCAGGGTGTGCGACCCATGAACCGTCATGACCCTTTGTGAATTCTCTCAGCTTGTCAGCTCTGACCTTTGCCATCGCCTTTGAGTTTGCTTCTGGGTCGTTCTTGATTGGAATCTGTGCAGCCATACCACCCATCGCGTGTACACCACGTCTGTGACAAACCTGGATGAGCTTACGTACGTAAGCATCCATAAATGGAGACATCATTGTGACTTGGTCTCTATCTGGGAGAAGGTGAGAGGCTTGGTTACGAAGTCTTTTGATTGTAGAGAAAATGTAATCCCATCTTCCACAATTCAACCCCGCGCTGTGATCCCTTAACTCAAAAATGATCTCCTCCATTTGGAAAGCTGCTGGTAAAGTCTCAATTAGCACAGTAGCTCTAATGGTTCCTCTGGACATGAAGATGTAGTCTTGGGAAACATTGAAAACGTCGTTCCACAAACGTGCCTCAAGATGGTGTTCCATTTTTGGCAAGTAAAAGTATGGGCCATGGCCATTGGCAACCTGCTGCTTAGCATTGTGGAAGAAGTAAAGACCGAAATCAAGAAGAGATGCAGAGATCGGTTTACCATCGACAGTGATGTGATTATCAACCATATGCCATCCTCTAGGGCGAACAATAAGAGTAGGTGACATCCCTGGAGGTTTAGAGACCTTGTATTCTTTCCCAGTTTGTGTATTCTTGAAGTCAAGCTGACCCCTAACAGCATCGTACAAGTTAACCTGACCTCCAATACAGTTCTCCCATGTTGGTGAGGTCGAGTCTTCAAAGTCTGTCATATATGTCTTGACATCTGCGTTCAAGGCATTCACAAGCATATTCCGTAGTGGAGGTCCAGTAATTTCCGTGTTTCTACAGGCAAGACCAGGGCCTGGAACTGGTCCTTTCCAGACAGGATCGTCTCTAATGGCTTTTGTCTCTGATAGAAACCCAAGCGATTCACCATCATCAAGTCTTACCTGTACAGATTGTCTATTCTCCAGCAACTCGAGACGACGAGGGTTAAAAGTTCTGTGGAGCAACGAAACAAACTTCAACGCGTCCTTCGTGAGGATATCGGACTCTGATGTGCCTGAAGGGTAACTAGACTCCTTTGAGATTGGAGCATAGAGTGCTACGCCGTCAAGAGTAACTCGAGGCATGGTGTATGATGCGGTCGATAGAGGAACTTATAGAAGTACCAGCATGAATAGAAACTAGCTAGAAAGATGGAAGAAACTCATTGCTCCCAAAGTGGGCGGAGCATCTGCTTTATATGATTTTAACGCGTGGCAGGATGTGGATCGAAGTCCGTGTGTCTTTGTCATGACTATCCCTTTTATGCTATGCTATCTCTCGGAAGCCGTCTGCCGGACCGGGGGCTCCGAGAATAACCTGCGATCAGCTGGGTTCGAACGGTCTTAAAAAAGAGTTTAAGAACGCCTAAAAAACGCTTAAAAACGCAGAAACCCACTAAACCAATGCTTATAGTCCCCAATATATAAATCAGAATTTATATTGCCAATAATTGTCTTCTTAAATCCTTTATTGAACTAAATGGTATCTCTTTTGCGCTCTATCAGACCATTCGCCCACACCTGAGTCAGGCGTTCAATGACTCCGAATAGCGCAGAAGCGGTCTTATCAGCCCGCATGTCCGGCCATCCCAAAACCGCTTCGGTCGAGCGTAACTTACCGTGTTTTCTGGTGTTCGGAGCCAGGGTTTTTGATTAACTATGAGGTTACCAGTAAGAGAAGATAATGATGATGAAAATATCTTTAGATTGTTTATAGCTACTGTTTACTGGCGCTGCTTTATACATGGCCTCCTAGTCCTGTATACGCCAAACTGTCTCTCCAGGGCGCGGTGATTCACCGGAGAAGGCCGAGAGTATGAGTTGATGCTCTTTCTTTCTCTCTTGCAATGGAGACGAAGAAGGCTCATTGCAGATTTTTTACGGCAATAAGTACAATAACTAGGGTAAGAAATACTAGTGCTTGCTTTCATGGTATCCAGATCTAGTTGTATTGATATAATGTTGGCGTAGTGTTGGAATAACGCTATACTATCATGTGTAATATCTCTTAAGGTGCTTTAGTGGGAGATCGCCACTACTCCTAGACTGCCTAGTTAGAACTATTATTACAAATATGTACACAGGGGCAGGATAGAGCGGATTAATGGAATCTAATATACATGGTAAGCCGTATTTGCTCACTCCCTCTGTGCCAGTTTCGTCTTCAGCTCTTTGTTCTCTTCAACAACACTCTCAACAAGCTTAGTCAAGGTATCAATCTTTTCGAAAATAGGGAACATCTCCCAACCAACACCTGCTTCATCACCTGCTTCAATAGGTGGTGCACAGCTCTTTACCTTGGAGTACCACTCCTTCTTCACACTGAAATGTGGGTCTGCTCTCTCAGCCGCAATCTGTGCTCTCATGTCCTCATTGGTCCGGTCAACACTGATGTCAGTACCATCTTGAGCAAATATGCCTTCAAAGGAGTCCTCATAACCATCAGTCAAATCCCATTCCCGGTCAACCTCATTGGCATCATCACTGAGCTGGCGAATACGGTTATACTGCACTCTACGTGCATCCCTCGTCTCCTTGACTGCAATGTAGCACAAGAATGGCGAGTAAATAATGAGCATGACTCTGTATGCAATAGCGTGATAGGCCTTATGGGTCATAATCAAGGACAATGGAGAAATCATAACTTCAATGATGTTGAGAGGCGGAACAAAGACACATGAATCAGGGGCACGGATGTACTTTAGTGTCTTTGCAGCGACAAGAGCCATGTACTCATCATTAGCATTGTCATAAATCTTTTGGTAGGCCGAGGCGTAGAGCGCAACAAGGATGTTGAGTAAAATGACAGAAACAAGGAATGAATAGAAGTAGAACAGGATTCCGGCATATGGTGGAACAAATCGCTCAAATGATGCGAAATCACCACCTCCTAGCACTGTCTGGGCCAAGTTCTCAATGATGAGAATAGTAGCGTCTCTGCGGCCATCAGCAGAGTCAAGGCCAAGGAAACCTTGGAGAAATCCAAGAATAACCATAGCGAGTAAA
This sequence comes from Petasospora xishuangbannaensis, assembly GCA_030585085.1. Lineage (NCBI taxonomy): Eukaryota > Fungi > Ascomycota > Saccharomycetes > Phaffomycetales > Wickerhamomycetaceae > Petasospora > Petasospora xishuangbannaensis. Next base: position 144,298 of record JAJMBV010000010.1, on the reverse strand, counting down.
ATAAAGAAAATCAGTGACTCCTTCATCATCATCTTGATAACGACGATCATTGCACCGACAAACTTTTGAGCATCGAGATACAACAGAATACGACCATAGATCAGTGGCGACGCCAATGCAAGGATACGGAATGAAGCTTGGTCCAATCCTACAGCTGGTTGAGTTGACCAATCAGACTTCGATAGAGCAAGCATACGAACAGCAAAAGAACCTGTCACAATAGCGTAAAGAATATCATTAAGAATTGAAGAGAAAGACAAGTAGTTCCAACCAACGTGGTAGATTTTGACAAGCTCATCATGAATCATACCAAAAGTGAAGATGTATAAGGTATAATCAAAGAAATCGAGTCGGGAAACACCGTGCTTGTTGGTGTTGATTACCAAGGTAAATAGAAGTAAGTAGATTAAGGAAAACAAGATCTCCAATGCATTTTGGTATAGTGGGGTCTTAATTCTGTCCGGGTCGAAATGAGCAAGCAACGTAGCCTTATTAACATCCTTATACAACACATAAGAAGAAGGATCTCTTGCACTCTGCACAATCCATCCTCTCCAGAGCCACTTTAAGCATCTTTGATAGCCAGAAGAGCCGATAATAATGGTGGAATGCATGTCGACAGCCAATTCGAGAGCGTTTGTAGGAATTGAGTCCTCAGTGTTGAGGTTAACAACATATCTGCGGCATAGCATCTGAATAAACAAGTACTTTGAGTCTTTCTCGCTATCAATAATGAGCTTAGCAAGCTGTTGAGAAGCTGAGGCACGAACAAAGAAAAGCTCAGAGTCGTGGAGCTCTGTAGCTGCAAGTTCCCAGTACCAGCCGGTGACTTTGAGTAAGGCAAATACAAGCACAGCACGGTATTTCTGCGAGCTCGAACCAGGTTTACCGTCTCCTTGGCCTCCTGCAGCTTCAAGAGCTAGTCGTATAGCCTTTTCATTTATGATTCTGGACTCTGGGGAGATCACGGCGTTCTGGTCGAACTGGATCGGAACAAGGCGGTCAATAAGATGCTTGAGGTTGAGACAGACACGCAGCACCTGGCGAGGAGATGGAGGAACAAATGACGACAGCTCGTCCTCTGTCAATGGAAGAAGAGACTCGGACATCATTGAAGGGAAGGACTCGCAAGCAAAGATATTCTGTCGAGGATATGTCTCTTAGGAGGGTCTTGGAAGACAGGAGAGAGACATGACGCGCGTGCATAAAATTTACATGAAATTGAGCAACTGCACATTGGTGCCTGAAACGGGAAATTGTATATAACGAATCGAGCTACTAAGCTGGATGTTTCGATCGGTTTGTGTTATTTTATATGTCAAATACTTATCTAGTTATATCTTGCTATTACATCACCTTATCTTTCTATGTCTCGCTATAGTGTGACACTATGCGAGTGATGTATTCTATTCTGTAGCAATAGCAATGTATGCATGAAATGTGAACGTGAGTATGTTATGCTAGAAACCCTTAAAAAGCCTAGTCTTGAAAAGTTCTATTAAGCATCAACAAACTGTTTCTCTGCTTGCTCTTTGCGCCTGGCCACCCAGAACTCACACTTATACCTCCAGCCTCCCATCGCCTTTGTGTCCGATGAGTAACCACACTCAATTCCACTCTCTTCTTCTACAATTGTAAACCACTTCCGCACCAACGCTTTGATATCCTCCAGACTCATCTCTAAACCTTCTACCGGCGCGTAATGCTTTGACCCATCTGGGTGCACAATTTCCTCAAAGTCTTGTGTATCTTCAAAGTGCCATAGCAGGGGCCCAAAGTTGATCCACAACCCATTTGGTTCAAGACAGTGGTAAACTGTCCTCATGTATTCAATCACGTTTGGTGATGTGTCGATAAAGAAATTGGTGATTATGCATTGGAACTGGCCCTGGTTGTGTGCTCGGAACTTCACAGCTGACGGATCCTGTGAGAAGTGGCGAGATCTAGAAAGGTCTGGAGGTCCGTAGAGATCGGTAAACGATCCAGAGGCAATAGACATCAGCTCAGGAAAAGGAACCTTTGGGTGTTCTTGTTGTATCGCTGCAAGTTCTGATCCAGTGTGTTCATCTGGGAAGAATATGGGCCTTGTCTGCCACTGTCTAGAGATTTGGTTACTTCCGGAGTGTATATAGGGGAAAACAGAGTCTGAAGAAACGGAATAGGTGTTATTTAGGATGTAATTGGAAGCAAAAAGCATGTGGTAGCTGAACTCGTTTCCCTGACACCAGAAACCTCTCTTAACCAGTTCATAGTTGAGTCGACCAAGGCCAGCGCCGGGAACAAGAACCTTTACATTCCCACGTTCATCAAACACAGGAAACCTTTGCTCAAGAATGCCGAAAAATCTTGAAAAGGCAACTTCCCTCTCTGCCTGTCCTTCGCTACTCCATTCTCTGACAAGCTGCTTGAAGACGTGCTTTACTTTATCATAATCAGAGTACTTGGCTGGTCCCCACTCATCCGGCGTCTCTGACACACCCCAAGATGGGGCCACCGAACACGCCAGTTCCCTACAAAACTCACCGTTCTGACGAATACAGTGTTCTAGAGTTTGTAGATAGTCCTGGAACCACGGGAGCACCGTCTGCTCTTCAAGCGACAATGAATCGAACTTAAGCCGCTTCGGTGTGATTATATCCTTACGCGCATGCTGCTCATAATTGTGAAATGAGGATAATACGTCTTTAATTGCCCGTATTTCCTCTGGATTCTCCATTTGGTTAAGTTGCCTTTTTTAGAAAAGAAGAAGATAGTGAGCGATTCTGCCGTTTTACTTGGATCGTTCCAAAAGCATCACGATGGCTTAAGAAGGAAAGGTTAGGCGGCACTTCATGCAGCAATCAGATTTGGCAGTTACGCCACTTACTAATAGCGTCTTTCTCTGTTCTTAAATGCATGGAAAAGATCTTAAAACAGAAGAGCGAACAAAATGACTGAGCAAAAGAAAGGCAAAGTGGAGATAGGTCCCTCGGGGCGTAGAATCGTGTATGATGAGGATGGAAAGCCGTAAGTTGTCGGGAACTAGCAACTTCATGCCAGGATCGAGTATTAACGCCTCGTTGCAGATGCCGAGCTTGTAACACTCTATTAGACTTTCAGTCTGCAATGGGCATCAGCAGGCCTTCGTCTTCTCATAAGAACTCTTCTTCTTCCAATTCTGCGGGTGGAATGACTGCTGCTTTTGCTGGTATGGCCTCTATCGCATCTTCTACTTCTTCTGCTCCGAAGACTCCAGAGGGATACACTAAGGATTGTCCTGCGGATGTAGAACAGCTTGGTCGCTCAACTTGGACTCTTCTACATACAATGGCTGCGCGATACCCTGAAAATCCAAATGAAATCCAGCAAAGTGACATGACTACATTCATTTCACTCTTTGCGAAGTTGTACCCTTGCTGGTTCTGTGCTAAGGATTTCCAGAATCACATTATGAAGAACAAACCGAAGGTTCAGACACAGGACCAGTTTGGGCAGTGGCTGTGTGATGCACATAATGAGGTTAATAAAAAGCTGGGTAAGAAAGCATTTGATTGTAATCTGTGGAAGCAGAGATGGAAAGATGGGTGGGGTGATGATAGATGCTGACACATCTCAAGCTACTGTTCTGTATCTAGCTATCAATCTATATACATATATATACTACTCCATGTAAATAAAATGGCATGTACTGCAAAAAGTTTGTAATTCATCTAAATAAAGACAGGTTCAACGGAACGCTTGATCCCCTTCCACTAGGATAAAGCTTTTGCTTACCCACAAACGCTCTAGGTCTTGGTAAATCGTGTTGGTTGACAAATTTGAATCTCGAGTCATCAATCTCCAGTTTCTGCCCTGCAGCACCACTTCCTGAAGTGATGGTATAAGAAGAAGCGTCAATCTTTGGTGCAGACGAATTAGACCCGGGCTCTGGAAGAAAAGACGGCTCTGCCGTGTTGGGGCGGGCAAATAGACGTTGCTTGAAGTTGTTGGAGCTCGTTGTTGGTGGTGGCGGAGGGGGATATTTCAAAGCTGAAGGAGATGGCGAAGGTGGAGTTGGTGCCGATGATTGTGGCAGTGGTGGGGCACTTGATGCTGGTGGTGCTGGTGGAGGAGCAGTCTTGGAAGGGAATGATGTTGGGGGAGCAGAACTTGGAAGGGCAGGAGTCACAGAGATCGATGGTGTTGAAGAGTGCGTTGGAGTAGATGTCTTCAAAAGCGTTGGAGGTGGAGGTGGTGGCATTGTAAATGTTGGAGGGGGTGGAGCTATTGGAGGAGAGGGGGCTGAAGATGATGGTGTGTCATTACGACAAGGAGACGCATCTCCCAAGCTATCAACCACAAACCTGTCATCTCTCTTGTTGTTGATATCTGAAAGGAAAGCAGGAAAACCTGACGGTGCTGATGGGGCAGAAGATATATTGATGGATGGAAGTTGGGGTGGTGGAGGGGCATTTGATGATGGCAATGGAGGTGGTGGAGGAGAACTCGAGGACGGTAATGGTGGTGGAGCAGGAGCAATGGAATTTGGAATTGGTGGTGCTCTTGAATCTGTACTTTGGGGGAAGGTCTGAATAGGTGTTTGTGGTAACGATGGGGCAATAGGAGTTGGTGAAGGCTTCTTGTTAGCAAACTTAGCCGTAAGAGCATCAGCCAACGGGTTACCGGAAGTTACTGGTGCAGATGGTGGTATCGGGGCTTTTGATGGCTTCTTGTCTATGAGACCTGGGACCTGGTCAGCAGCGGAGAAGTTGGAAGGGACCGTATCCACTACATATGTATCGTTCCTTTTCTTCTGGATGTCAGCTAAAAAGGCAAGCCCTCCAGAGGGTAGTCCCTGCGACTTGGACTGGTTCTTAGATGCCTCTAGAGGCGTACTTAGTGGAGGCATTGGAGGAGGTGGAGGAGCATTAAAAGAGGGAAGAGGTGGAGGAGGAGGAGGAGGAGGAGGAGGAGGCGCACTGGATGTAGGTAGAGGTGGTACTGGAGGTGTAGGTGTTGTAGGAAGCGCAGGAGCCAGTGGTGCATTAGAAGAAGGCATTGGTGGAGGTACAGGCGTGGCTGAAGAGGGCATTGGTGGAGGTACAGGTGTGGTTGAAGAGGGCATTGGTGGAGGAATAGGTACGGTGGAAGAAGGTGTATTACGATGTGGTCTTGATGATGGTACTTGTGGTGCGGCGCCCGCTGGTAGAGGGGGAGCAATACCTGGCAGAGGAGGTGGACCGTTGCTCTTAGAGCTTGAGTTGGACTTGATTGATGAAGTAGATCGGTTTCTCACGTGTGAGCTCTTTCCAGGAACAATAGGAGGGACCTTTAATGTATTTGATTGAGGGATCTGGGGAGCAGCTCCAGACGGTATAGGTGGAGGACCTGATGGAACAGCAGATGGGCCGCTTGAAGCTCTCTTATTTGGTCTCGAGGAAGGCATCTGAGGAACTGTAGGAGCTGAAGGTACTGGTACTAACGGAACAGAGGGGCCATTGCGATGTTTGAGCTTTGGCATTCCACCAGCAAAGATATCTCCAAGTTGTGGAACTGCAGGGGCTGATGGCACCGCAGATACACCAGCCGTTGGTGTTGTCGAGTTCGGACGGAACTTGGGCATTACAGGCGCTCCCATTGGCATTGGAGGGGTACCAGAAGACGAATTTGCACCGATCATCGGCTTTGAGCGGTCGTTTGTTTGGGCTTTCTTGAGCCTAGTACCCTTTCTAATGTCGCCCAATAGGGCGTCAACCCGAGGCGGCGCTGGGGTAGAACCGCCCCCCATTGCAGATGGAGGGGGCAACGGCGGCGGAGGCGGAGGAGGGGCACCCATTATATTCTGAGGGAAATTATCTTTTGTGCTTTGTTTTAATCGTTGAAGTTGACGTTGTGGAAACTCTTTCGTAGTTACTTAGCCTCGTCCCCTAACAAAATGTCTTTTGATCTCATGTTCAATAGCCCAATCAGGCTATTTTCGTGGACGCTGAGGTAAGCGCTTCCCACGCGCCTGGATGTACTATAAAACTTTTGGGCCTGAAAAATTTCCTCCCTTAGCTACCGCACGCTCCAACGTGAGGACCACAGGCAAAAAGGTAGCGGATTTTGTATACGAGTATATGTGTGGTGTCGTTTACGTAGAATCCGTCTTATACCGAGCTCGTGTCCAATGCACTTTGCTTTTTTTGTTTTGGTCTAGCGGAGAGGTCTCTGTTCGAGCGATGAGATAGATGAATGAATGGCACTAGTGCCATGAAGAAGGAAACCATCGCTGTGGTGACATAATGTCAGACTCGAAAGCAAATGTTATTGGACTAGAGGTACCGTTGTATATATATGTATAAATTCTGGCACCTTCGAAGATCCTCAAGCCTTCTCTTCCGTGGTTTGATGATTCAAAGCGGTGCCAAGAGCGAAAGCACAAGGCTGTACAGTTCTTCCCCAGTCGCACTCCTAGTGGACGCTTTGGGTTGGATGGTTTCACTCTTTTTCTTTTAGTTTGAGGACCCAGTCGTTGCGCAAACATCTTCTAATTTGGTGGTATGAAAAATGCAGCAGTTGGATAGTAGTTTGCATCTCAAGGTATTGTTTATAGTTAGCCGTAATGCCTGCATGATGCCGTTCCTTCTACCAAAAGTAGAAGGTTATAGCCTCTTGTGAGCATCTTTATGAAGACTATTTGATGGTTTGGTCCCGTTAGATTAGGGGTATCAAGATGGCCGGTCAGGAACTAGCCCATAAAGCACATGCGCTTGTTTGCGACACATGCACAAAAAACCTTACATGAGAGGATTTTTGTTTTATCCGGCCCCTTTGTTTCTGTTTTGCTTCTCATTCTTGTGTTCTTCCGCTTCTTTGAATGTGCTATATTTTGGTAAGTTTTTTCTGGTTTCAAAGCTAACTGGTCTGTGTACGGCTACTCAGCATTATGCCCGTATTGCATAATGCATAAGATGGCATGAGCATCGCCAGCCCATTTACTATACAGAATTAGGTTTGATATAGCCAGGACAATCCCGCACTTGTCGATTCCAGATGCTCAGTCTCCTGTTGGAATGAAACCGTGCTTTATGCAGTAAACTGGCCGTGTAAGAGAGTGAAACAGAAACACGGATCATCCTTGTGTAATCTATCACGGATCTACTGGAAAAGCTTTCTTATTCAAGTTTCATAGAATAAATCTTAAGTAAATGTCTTAAACTAAAGATATGAATCAGAAGAAAAAGAGAGGTTTAAATTAGGACTTGTAACTCAATTCTTGTTTTGGAATATTCAGACTTGCGACTTTATTGAAAACCAAATCATTGCTTTTACCCCTTTGGGAAATTTGTTCCGGGACCCTACACATAATTAGAGGACCCAAAATCCTTACCTGTCGCCTTTTTGGCGCTTATTGAATAAATTATGATTGATCTGTAATAGAAGAGCAAGTTGAATCACTAGAGCCAAAGCGAAATGAAACTTCTCAGATCTCCAACGAGAAGTATGATCTTCACTTATTTGGCGTAACAAACCTGCTAGTGCAAGAAATCTTAATGATCGATATAAATCGAGCAGATTGCTGTTTCGTAGCCGAAAAGGTCCAAAACTTTGTAGCTCACTCAATTTCTATCCCACAACTCATCTAGTATGCTCAAGCAGCATTGCACCCTGGTAAGTACTTTTAATTGTACAAATCATCAACTCCGCAACTCTGGTTCTCTCTATCAAGTCTAGATTACAGAATAATCAGCTCACATATGGCCATTTCCCGCTCTACCGTGCATCTGGTAGAACTTCGAGTACAGCATATTTTGAAAAGGGTGCATATACACCAAACGCAGTACCCCCTTTTGACAGGTTACTTTTCAATCGAGTGGTTGTGGGCATTGAGACGATTTAAGTGAACATAGGAAGAATTGTGAAACATCAGAGAAAGAGAGCTGTTTTATTAACTTCAGTGCAGTTTTAAATCTCTATTTTGATTTTCTGTTGAAAAACTAGGATATTATCGAGAGAAGAACTATATTTCTGGCAAGAAATCTACTAAAACTTTCATACTTGTTAAGCTGTCGCAAGTCGAATCAGAAATTGACCCAAGAAAGAATGCAATCACAAAGAACAATTACCAAGGAAAGTCAGTTTTCCACAACGTAAGTATTTCCGAAATTATTTTAAATGTCCTAGTGGTATTTGTTGGGGCAAAGCTAGGTCTAAGGAAGGTTCGGTAAAAACTTTCTCATGCTATTCAGAGTGATGTTTTTCTGTATTATACATTTAACGTGCTGCTCTATGAGACTGAACCATTGATTTGGTCGAAATGTCAATGCTTGCTCTCAGCACATGACCTAAATAAGATTTTTCCAAAACAGGTAATCCACTTGATCTTGTCCGGTGCTCACCGAAACACGTCAAAGGTTAAAGCATTTGGTCGACCTTCTGAGACAACTATCTATAGACTCAAAAAAACATTGAGAACAAGAGCTTGGCACCAAAGGAACATCAAAACCATATATTGCTACCTGAGGCTATTGACTTTAAATTTTTTTATCTCATTACCGCCTACTAAAAGACAGCAATCACTCTTCAAATTGGAGCCGGGATAGTAGCAATCTATCATTTTAATGGGTACTAACATTTACAATAGACTTCCCTCCTTTAGCGAGCTGACCTCACAGGTTGGAAGGCATTTTATAGTTGAGCAAGCAATTCCAAGAGCTTCTCATCCAAATATTCCACAGTCTCATCAGACCAAGCAAGCTCATTTTCCAGTCCAAACCCATTCTTCTCATTATGCACCACAATCCTCCATAATGCAGACAACAACGCAGGGTCTATCTCAGTCATTTTCATCTGGAGTTACGGTACAACATCTGCAAAGACCACAGGTTGCGTTGGAGGTAGTACCAGCACAGTCTCCTGTTTACATGGCACACTCTAATTTCAAATTCCCAAGGTCTCCGGGGCAGGCAGTTTCGGGAAGTCAAATGCAAGGGTCTCAGAAATCTACCCCAACACAGACTTCCTTTCAACAAGGAGGAAACAGAAATAGTCTCGTTCAAACAGAAAATGTAAAGGATCACAACTATGTGGCTACATCTTCAGGGTTCCCATTGCAGAACCCGAATTTGTTTCCACTCGTCTCGTATTCTAATTCTAATCGCAACCACAACTTTCCCATTCATGCAAAACAAAACTCTTATGACTCTCAGAGCTCTATATCCATTTCCGCAGACACTCTTGGGCCTTCTAACGAAGACATTCAAACATTGTTAAACAGATTAGAAGATTGTCTGAAGACACAATCTTTGGTCAGTGGGATATTGAAGGATTTCGCTCGGGACATCCAGGAACAGTATGAGAAAGGCCCATCTTCAAATCCCATGCCAGTGCCTTTAAAGTACCAATACTTCACCCACGATAATCAGGCTTTCAATGCTATTGATTATGGACAATGTTTGAAGATTCTACAGAATATCCCGATGAATGCTTTGTATGACCTTAATACTTGGCTAGAGGAAATGAAATCACATACTGAGGATTGGATGAGATATCGAATTAGAAATGGAGAGATCAGAACCTTCCGTGAAGCCCAAATGGCAGCTTCCACTTTATCTTCATCTGGGACACAGAGTCCAACACAAATCATCACAAGTTCCAAATCTTCTAGGAAGTGTTCCGCCAGTGACAACAAAGTTGGAAAACGAAAAAATAGAAAAAAGAGCCCAGGTGCGTACAATACCAATCAGCCTTCGCTCGTTGTGAGAGCCCCAACTCCACAAATAACTGTTCCTACTGAGAAGCCTATTGATACTCTGCATGAGGATCTAAGCGTTTCGGAATCGCACATGTGTAAGCAATGTGGTGCAGGTGAAACGCCGGAATGGAGACGGGGCCCATATGGATCGAGGTCATTATGTAACGCGTGTGGCTTATTCTACTCTAAGCTGCTAAAGAAAATGTCACCAAACAAAGCTAACCAGTTGATGTATGAGAGACGAAATACCGGTAATGGAGAAGATCGGCGTATTCCCAGTGAGACTAGTGGCAAAACCCCCAACAGCAAGTGACTCACTTATGCAAAATCCTTTTCTTTACGTGTTTGGCACCTTGATTCCAATAATAATTTTGCTTCTTTTCTGTATGCTCCAATCAACGTTATCATCCCATTCTCATGGTAATTTTTGAAACGTTGTTATAGGTCTAAAGGACCAGTGAAATGGTCTTCAACAACGTTGTAAGGTATTTTCATTTCCTTCCAGGTCTCGAACCAGCGAGGGTACTCCTGATTATCAACATCCACCGTAGGGATCATTTTACCCCACTGCAACATTGCTCCAAATATTGTAAGTTCTTTAAAACTGGAATGCTCAGAGTAAGGAATGTTTAAAGTGTTGCCTCTACTCCACTGTGACTTAAGTTGTTCATGAAAGCTCTCTCTAGTCATTTTAGAGCTCAATAGCTTGCCAATAATGGATAGGTGGTACAACTCTTGGTTAGTTGTAACACAATCATGGTCTTCGTTAAGTCTTTTCAGTCTGCTGAAAGTCCAGCCAGAAGGGCGAAGCTTGATTATATGTTTCTTCGAGAATCTTTTGAGCCATATTTTATTGGTGAGTTCGTCAAAACTGACAACGTATAGCATGCATTCATTCTCCTTGTCTTTACTGAACATTCTCATATCCATTCCAGACAACTCTAATGTAGTATACCTTTTCTCAGACACAAAGATCTTTGTGTTTAACGCCTTAGCAATATCTAAAAATATCTTTTCTTTACCGATGCTGTACGATCCAATAAGTATCACAAATCCTCCACAGTCGCCTGAAATAAAATCCAAGATTCCTTTCGGTTTCTTGAAGGAGAGTACAATATCAGAAATAAATCTCACAGTGCTGTTGATAACAAGAACTTGGTCATAGAAATTATACTGAGGATTCAAGTATGTTGTATCGAGGTAGATCTCATCGATGAACGTATCCTTGAAAGTGTCAATGATATTCTTGCTTACTCTAAAGTCACCTGTATGTAAGACCTTTTTCTTCTCGGTTTCAAAAAAGAATACCACAGCACCAGGGCAATGATTTGCATCATAGAAGGTCACGTAGAGTCCATCATCGACTTCAGTCTTGACGTTCACGGGGATCACAATAAACTTCTCTTCTGGAATTTTAAATCTATCCATAGCTAAACTTGCAGTAACTTTCGAACAGTATATAATCCCTTGCGACCAAGACTTACACAGGCCACCATAATGATCTGAATGGAAATGGGAGAGAAAGTACTTTTGTGATGGCCCATCAGCGTAGCAAAACCCGTCAACAATAACTTGATGTCCATCAAGCGAGATAATCTTGAAATCAGGAAGAGGCCGGGTTCTGGGCCTAGGTTTCCGTGGTTTCTGGTTTTCATCTTGTTTGTTTATCGTCTTGTTCTCCTCTCGAGATCTCTGGTAGATGAAGGAGGACTTTGTGGGTTGGAGCAAACACAGTTCGACATGAGACTCACGTTCTTCGAGAGACAGTTTTGAAAGATCCAAAAAACACACAGGGCAAGGGATATCATCTTTATTCTGGACACAGAGCTCATGTTTCTCTTCGTGAGGCACCAACGGGGCTGTCACAACTTCCTCTTCAGCGACGATGGGCTTGTTGGTATCGCCGGTTTCATCATCACTTGTCAGGTCTACAACGCCGTTTGGAAGCGTTTTGAGGTACACATTCGACGGGACGGTTTTATTTCGCTTGATAAGATCGATAATATTTGTCATTTAACTCATTTCCTGCAATTTTATTCAGATTGGGAGAAGAATGTTTCTCCATCGCCGAAGACACACTTAGCGTGTCCCCACGCTTGTTTATGCGTTGAAAATCGAAATCGAGTTTTCTAAGGCTTCACACATCAGGCTGATTTCTAGAATTAAGTTATCTTGACAGCTAACACAACTCTTTTTCTTTCACCATTGAAGCTCATGGGTCTTCTTACGATCATTCGGAAGCAAAAGCTCAAAGACCGTGAAAAGAGAGTTCTTATTCTTGGGCTCGACAATGCAGGCAAGTCCACAGTGGTACGACGCATCCAAGGCAAATCGACAGAGAAGCTCACACCGACAATGGGATTCAACATAGCTTCAGTGGAGTACCATGGTGTGAATGTGAATATGTGGGACGTGGGTGGGCAGCAGACACTTCGGGCTTTCTGGTACAATTACTTTGACCAACTTGATGCACTAGTATGGGTCGTGGACGTGGCGCAACTAGAAAGGTTGGCCGAGGTGTTCACCGAATTAGACAAAGTGCTTAGGAACGAGCGCGTGTACGGTGTACAACTGCTCATATTGCTTAATAAAGTAGACCTTGTGAATCGCAGTGCAATTGACGAGCTCAGGGAGAAAGTTATAATGGATCTGGAACTTGAAAGCTATGGTGTTGAAGGAGAAAAGTGGTTGGTACTGCCATGTAGTGCGGCCACTGGTGTAAATATTGATGTTGGCCTTGATTGGCTCACTGGTGGATATCTTTGGAATACACTGGAAATGTTTAAGGAATGAATATCAACCCTGCTTAGGTCAAAAATGGTGTATGTCCCATCGTGGCTGAAGCCTGCATCAATAATGAGGACAGTTCCTCAGTATAGCTTCCGTTTGAGGTATCTACGCCATCTGCACTGTTACGAGCCTCTTACCGCTCTAACCACTGCCTATTCGGTTAAGTTTATACGATCGAACCACTATGTCAATGATTTTTCATGTCCAGAGAGGGCTTCGTTCGTGCTTGATCCCTTGACAGAATAATATAGTTAGAAGAACTCTAACATAGAGATCTCGAAATATCATGATTTAATTAGATTTTGAGCTACATCGTGTTGGGTGACTGTTACATATCGTTCCCAGGAATGAGGCCCAGGACCCTCTAAACTTGTTATAAAGCTCGTCAAAGTCTAAGTACAAGACCCCAGAGATAGGGAATCTTTTCGAAAGGTGTGAGTGTGGAACAAGAATCAGAACTGTATAAATATCTTCAAAGTGCTTTGGGCACAGAGAATCAGTAATAATAAGGTGTATTATAGTTCTATGCTCTTCATATTTTGAAGGTCATGCTTACTATTCTGTGAGACTATTTGCGGAACAATATATACACGGTTTTCTCCCCTTATGATACTAAGGAATAAACATTCATATTCATTGAAATAATAAACAAGCCCCAGAAGCTGATGTAAAAGAATTCAGAGCTCCGGAGAAATCAAAACCTTGATATGCTTGTCCTTGTGGTTGATCAATTCCAGGAATCCGTCCTGGATAGCATTCTTCAATCCAACCTTACCGGTAATAAGATCTTTAACCTTGCGAGGATCCAATTTACCACTTTCCAAAGCACCAATCACACCTTTAAAATCTTTGGTCTGATATCCAAGTGATCCCACAGATTTTCTCTCGAAAAGAGTCATGTCCATGAGGTAGTGAGCTACTGACTCATGTGGCCAGATGGCGACATTACAAGCCGTGCCATGAGCTCTTAGAGTTTGAATAGACGTTTTGTATGTGATGGGAACTCCAGAACAGTCAAATGAGGTAGCAAATCCTTGTCCTTTTGATCCAAGTTTTCTTAACTCATCAATGGAATTCTCGCCATGCTGGGATGGATCGAAACCAACAGCTCCAAGCTTCTGAGCCTGCTCTCTTCTAATAGAGGCTGGCTCTGAAACCACAACACGGGAAGCACCTTTTGCTTGTAGTACAAGAAGAGTAGCCAATCCAATAGGGCCAGCGCCTAGCACAATGGCATCATCGCCCTCTTTGAAATCAGCGAGTTCCACAGCGTGCCATACAACAGAGAGCGGCTCAATTAGGGCACATACATCCAATGGAATGCTCTTATCGACTTTTAGTATATGTTTCTGTGAGTATTTGGAATACTCAGCCAATGCACCATTATCAACCCCCAAACCGAGAAAACTCAGGTCTGTACACGTGTTGGTGTATCCAAGCTCACAAGGTTGACACATAGGCTCACCCTTGCGTGTATTCTCGGACTCCGTGAAGTAATTTATGCGGTCATCACAATGACCCGTTGTCTCTACAACAACATGGTCGCCTGGACGGATATCCTTCACATTTGAGCCGACTTCTTGGACAACACCAGAGAACTCATGACCTAACACAAGTGGCAACTTCTTTCCGGAGATCCGGTCACCGTCGTTAGCAGCATTGGCAAAGAAGATTGGGTGTTCATACTCATGAAGGTCCGTTCCGCAGATCCCACAGAATGCAACTTTGAGGACGACGTCATCTGGCTTAGTAATTTTTGGAGTTGTAATCTCAGTGGAGTATCTAATGTCCTCCGCACCATAGTACTGAAGACCTCTCATCGTGTTCAGTAAAGAAGTTGCAGATGCAAACCTTCTTCGGGTTAGAGAAATACTCGGCTGAATTCCAGTTATTGCTGAGCTTCTCGACGCTCCTCTCGTAACCTTCTGAGTTATTTTCAGCATGATAAATACTTCTAAGTTCGGAAGTGTGGAGTGGTTTAGGCAAGACTCAACTTTGGTCCTTCGCAATATGTCGAATGTCCCTAGTCAGCACTAAGCTACTCCACCCAGGTAATTGCATTCCTTGATGGACAAGTCTTTCGATTTATAGATAGAAATCTCCATTTTGAAAGGTCCAGGAACTTCCTTGTGCGTTTTAAAATGGGGAACGCACTCCGCAATTTGTGGCAGGATTGAAGGAATCGCGGAGTGTGCTCCCCGCGGAGGCACTGATTGATGATTGGCTAGTAGCGATGATCCTAATGTACCTGGATCCTCCGTCTCCGGTAGGGGCATGCGCTCCCCACACCATCCCAATTTCAATTAAACACTCCCCCTAACCTGAAACCAAGTGATGTAGAGAGTGAGCAGTTGCATTGGCGAGTAAATATCTGAAGGATGTCATGGAGGTATCATTTTTTCTGTGCGGTTTTCTTTCATTCAAAGAGTTTAACTACTCTCAGCTTAAGAGCAGACCACGTATAAAGCAAGAAAATGTATTTCCTGTAATGTAAATGGCCCCCATTTGAGGACGAAAGTTCATCCATCGGTCTAGACTGTGTATTTCGAACTAAATAGCAAGCCAAGATAAAACCATGAAGATATCTGCCAGCTGCAGAAATGGCCGTATTAGAGAAAGTTCCTCTATGGATGTGGAAGATGCAGGTACAGAAATTGGAGGAGTCCGCATGGTTTCTATAAGAAGGAAGATTATCGAAGGATGCTCTATAATAAATAGGTCATAGTGATATTGTGATAGCGGCTCCTGTAATAATAATGCCAAGGGTATAATATCAACTTATTTTGAAGTGTGTGGAAATGGCTTTTTGGATTAGCGTTTCTTTAACAATCTTCATTGATTTTCAAGCCTACACTTGAATGAAATCCAGGTACCCGAAAGATATCATCAGTGAGTTAGGTAAGGTGGAAAGGTGTCTCGATAAAACAGTGGATACTCTGATGGTATACTGGAAAATGACGTCAAAAAAACCTCGTAAATACAAAATGAAACAGGAGCTGTTGAGCCTTTTTGTGAATAGCCTTCTGTATCTGTGATGATCCTGCATAACTAATCGTATGAAGTATAAACAATCCACAGAAGTTCGTGCAAATGGAAGAAGTAACCATAGAAAGGTCATCGAAGAGCATTGAGGTCTAACAGTAATATTTTCTGGGAACACAATCTCTGCAATGGTTTGAGAATTGTGTGTGTGGTATCAAAAGGTACGGATATTCTTTCATCGGAAAAGGTAGCTGAAGTGGAGGAACTATTGTCTTCATTGCTGTCATTCGCAAGAGAGGAGTTGCACTCAAGCCCTCCTGGAATGCCTTCAACATGACGAGCTATAACAGAGTCTTAGGACAGGGTTCGTAGGAAACTTTAAGAAAACCACAGAACCAAATGATAAATATGCCGGGTAGGTTTGCCTTGCTTGCTCACCCCTCTCTCGCCTTCATTCTTTCGTCTCTCGTCTTTCTCTTCCTTTACAGTACCAAACGTTGTGGCAAGTGAACGCAAGTCAACGCCTTGACCTCAAGAGCTCATATTAAGTATAACAAGACGGCCTTAAATTGATTTAATGAATCCAAAACTGTATTCTAACTTTTTTTTCCAGGTTACGGACCTAGTTCTAGAGGAGACGGGATGAGCTGCGCAGTAGGGTAAAATCCGGTATGATAAGGGTACTTAGTCTTTTGGTACACAAGCGAGCCCTAAGCAACGGGAAGAATTAATGAAAGATGTAATTAAAGGATACAAGTAAAAGGTAGATGCTTGTGATGAGGATTAGAAGAGATTATGGTAGTGGATATGGGTATTGAGAATTATGTGCGGAAAAAGAGAACGTTTGGTACTTCCTCCAGTGCACGCTCAATTCTGTGTTCTTTTTTTTTACAAATAATAGTTTAAGAAACTATCATCGTACTGGGGTTCTCCTTCTCTTATAAGTTATGTGGAAAATGATCACAAGCCACTGATGAAGAAGTGTAAGCACTGAGGTGGCTATGTCTGCGCCATTAACAGACAGTTCGACCTAGTAGGTATTAACTCCAATAGCTGGAGATCATCGCAACAAAAGCTGATTGCATTGACTGTGTGATGGTTTCGGTAGTTCAAATTACACTTGTGACCTATATAATAAGAATCCTTTAAGTAGGTGTTAGAGAATAATGTTCCAATACTTGAAGGTCTTGAACAAAAATGAGCAAAACAATAGTCTAAGGAGTGACCAATATACTTTCTGTTCAAGCGCACAATAGAACATTGACTTGGCTATGTATATGTTTTGATTCCAATGAAGAGTAATGTTGTATTGAGATGTTCTCGTGGCCATATCATGATAGGCTGGTTTTATCTGGAATACAAGTATAAAGGTATATAAGTATATAAGCTGTGTTCGAAATTCTTGAATGTATTTTTTCTGATCTAATTTCTTTTTGGTACGGAGTTTTCAAGCTGTTAAAAATTGTCTGAGAAAGCATTTTCTTCCTTTTGTTTTCAGGATTGAGATGAAGATGTTGGGTAGAATGGAAATTGCCTAACTGGAGTCCTTCATCTATTTGCCAGCCAGTTCAAAGAAAGGCTACAGCGACTTCCATTTCAAAATATCCTTATAAATACACATTTTTAATAATAAATAATTTGACCCTACTGTTCTTTTTCCTCCTTCTCCTACAAAATATTTACATTCGCTTCTGTGTTCCATCCTCTTCAAGTTGTTTTTTTGACTGCATTATGCGATGCTTAAATTTGCATAACATTCTGAGGCCTGATTTCTTTTGACCAAGAAACTTGACTAGCCAATGAACCTTTGAGTAGTACTGCAATTGCATGCATCGGAAATGCACTTTAATTCAGTATGAAAAGTTGTCAATTCTCAAATAATTACGCTGGCTTGAGTTCGGGTAGTAAGGTGATCGGAGCTTATTATGCGTAGTTATCTAGTGTTGCTCATTCCAGGGGAAACTACACCACTGTCTCAAAACACTAAATTAGTTGTCTTGTTAAGAAAGCCTTTTATAATGAACTGATGACGCTCAAAATTCCGGTTTGTTGTCCATAAAATAGGTTAAGAGAAAAAGTGTGTGACTCGGTACACCACCAACCACCGTCCATCATCAGAACCAATGCGAACAATAGCAAGTCAAGTACGAACTCTCCCCAAACTAAAAGGCTTAGAACTTCCTATATGTATATTTAAGCATAAAGTTTATATCCAGCATTTCAAAAGTTGCAGACAGAAGCCTTGGAAAAGTGGTCTCCCTCCAAGAAAACCGGCTTATCCAGGCAGCAGGCTATTTTCAAGAGTGGAATTTGCAAAAGGAATTTTTTATCGGTTCTGAGGACATTGCGACTTAATGTCCTCTCGTTGTAACTGAGGCTGAGTCTCGCTATCTCTACCATTTCTCTTTAAATTCTTCTGATATCATAGCTTGCAAAGTTCTTTACTAGAGATGTATTCCTGCTTTCAGCGACTTATAGAAAAGCAAACTCAACAATAAAAAAGCAATATATAACTATCCAGACTAACTCTTTTATTGAAGAAAATGATAATAACTCTACTGTTCCTACCGACCAAACCTTACAAAAAGAGAGTTATGATTGGCTCTCATCTAACCTATTCACCATGACCTACCCTATACGATTACATCATATTAACTCACATGCACACGGATCAGTAAGATTTATAACCAGTTTCAAGTTGTCCATCAGACAGTATTGATGTGATTAACATCATTCCACTATCCGAAGACTTATATTACCAGCTTATTTTGGATCCAAATGAAAATGAATTCAGTTCTAATATACCATCATATAAATCTTTCCGGATATGCTTTATGGGGTTTTTGAGCTTTGTATTACCTAATACAAGAGATAATACTGAGATCACTACCTCTGGGTTCAATACTGACGCTATGGTCCTTTGTTTGTTCTGGGTTTTATCTCTGGTTTAACAGCATGGCAACTATAGCTTTCTCACTCGGGACTCCCTATGAACAAAGAAGAATGTGTGATTCGAAGATTTCCAACAACAAAAGCTTCTGAGTGAAATACCGATTCCCGATATCTTTGTTGAGTATTTGAAAACTAGAGGACCGAGACAATTACAGAACTGACTGGCCTCTAAAGTAAAAGAGATATTCTGTACTGTGCTTTGCAAATTCTCTCTCACTCTATTTATCAAATTGGAATACCTATCGGTTTTCGTGCCGTGCGTCATTTTGCTTTTGAAATCTCTTTGAGTTATCTTAAACATAGGTGAAGGGCCTTAGTAGGTTATATGTGTTGATGAATGTATCTCGGTACAGTCTTTTATGCCCTGACATAACTCCCCTCGTGGACCTCAGGTACTCTTTATAATACTCACTGAAGGCAGTCCCAGTATGCTTTCCAATGATTAATGATTTTTGACTCAATATTTGTTATGCGCACCTTGCAGTTCTACCATTAAATAAGACAAGGATTGTTGCTATTATAACTACTGCATGTACTTCCCGGTGTCTTATGTGTGGGAGGGGAAAATGTTATAGGAAGACTATGAGAACGCACAACACACTGCTGTCTTTCTTCTCGGGGACCAGCCTGTTCTTATTTGTCAAAAAGACTAGTTACAACGGGCAAGCTATAAAAGTTTTGTTCATTCGTCTAAAAGGCTCAAATTGGTTGTCGTGGAGTGAAGTGCACTGAACGCATGCAGTATTGCAAACAAATAAGCCAAAATATACCACATCCGCGAATCGAACCCACACTGACTCGCAGACGTATTTCTCGCCTGGCCATCGGTTTTCTTTGTTTACCTGTGAACGCAATTTCCTATTTCGGATTTATTAGTTGCTTATTTATTTACTTTTCACCGAATCGGGATATAGAGCTATCTGGTACCCTGTATAGCAGCAGTTTGCATATGGACCGCCTCCTCAGGATGTGTTCCAAGTTTTGTTATCCTTGTAAAATCTTCGAAGCTCATCATTATTATAAGCTACTTTTAAAGGAACACAGTTTTCTTGCGCATCACTTCTCTTTCCTCCTTTTCACGTTAAATCGATATCTGCTCCAGGAGAGTTAACGGCTGGATCCGTGTATATCGATTGGTCTTCTTTATCGTATCGATCAGAGGAGAAAATTATCGAATAGTACATCAGCTGAATCAAATCAACAACATGAGTAGTTACTACGACTCGTGGCTTGTTAATCGTCCTCGTGAGACGAAAGATGATTTTGCGTTCAACGAGGTGGACGACTTCCTCACGCAGACTCTAAACTCTCTTCAGGATCTAGATATTCCTGTAGGAGAATCACAGATCAATCAATCTCAACAGCAGCAACAACAACAACATCAACATCTGCAGACTCCACCACCTCCTAGCAATGCCTCGTATATTCCCCAAATAAGAGGCCACAAAAAACAACCAAGTGGAACTGCGATCTTTGGCTTTGTTCAGCACAACAAGACGCTCTCTATCCCTGGTGTTGAGCATCCGAATCACGGAAAGAAACCAAGCATCGCTAAGTCCGTTATAGCTCCACATCAAGTGTTCCAACAGGAACACAACCGGCCGGTCAAACAAGAACCTGTCTTATTCCAAACACCGCATGATTTTCAAATGGTGCAAATGTTCGCTGACTACGGTTCCAAGATCCCTTCACAGTATCATCCAGGTTTGTACCCTCCACCTCAGCCACAGCGACTGCAGGCTGTCATTCCATTAGCACATCAACAGCAGCGCCCAGAGCAGCCGCAGTCTCTTGCTCATAACTCCGAAGACTTTATTGTAACTACGAAAGCACCTTATGCGTACAAGTTCCCGCCAGAACCACAAGCAAGTCGTGACTCTTTGGAGCATCATCAACAACGTCAAATGCCTAGCAATCCTTCAACGGTAAGCTCAAATCCACAGTCACGGTATCCACCATCTTTTCCTGATGCTCCCAGCGTTGTTTACCAACCACAGTCTATGGGTCCACCTTCATCTCTGATTATTCCACAAAGATCTCCACAGAAGACGGTGCAAGTTCCAGTAGAGTACCTTCAAAAGTTGACACGAATGATTAAGGATACTAAGGGTGTAGACATGGAAAGTTTCCTCAATTATGACTTTGAAAAACTTGAAAACACTTCACGACCAGAGTTAACATCATCACCGCAGAGATCCGATGCTTCTCCGATATTGAAGGCATATGAAAGTTCTGCCAGTTCGGAGAACTCTAGAGAGCCTACTCCTGAAACATTCCAACTGTTAAACTCTTCTCCAATGAGACCGTTGCATAATAGCAATTTACTCTCATCTCCACCAAAACAAGCCAAGTTCATACATTCAGCAAAGTCCATTGGACTAGCTGATTCAAAGCAATCGGATTCTAAGGAAACCCATCCCAAAACACCATCTCCCACCCTCAGATCTCAGGCCAAGTTTGTCAGTTCCCCCGTAAAGAATGACATTTCTTGGACGCCTGTTGTCATCAGTACTAACGAAAGCTCCACTACTGGTCCAAAAAAAAAACTTTACGATAAGATCTCTACTCTTCCACCTGGCGAAATCGACCAATATGTGGTTGGACCACGTGAAGACAGAACATTTATTTGTAACTATAATGGATGCGGCAAGTTATTTACACGTCGGTATAACGTTCGTTCGCATGTGCAGACACATCTGAGTGACAGGCCATTCCTATGTCCAGTTCCTGGTTGTTCCAAGGCGTTTGTACGGCAGCACGATCTTACACGGCACAAGAAGATCCATCAAGAGTTTGCCTTCCAGTGCGAATGTGGTAAAAAGTTTAGTCGTCATGATGCCCTCTTTAGACATAGGGCCAGAAACATATGTGCAGGAGGGTTGGATGCAGACGAAGTTGCTCGAATTGAGTTGCGCCAGGCCCAAACAAGTGTTCAGAAGAAGAAATATGAGAGGCCAAAGATATGTATTCAAAACGACACAGTTGCCAAGAAGCTCGAGTTTGATTTGTTGAAGATCAAGAAGAAGAAAAGCCCGACCTCACCTAGAAAGGTTAGCGGTGCCTCCACTGTTTCCGCGACAGATGAAGAAGACGAGCCACATAAATTTGACGTTGAGAATGAAGAAGCCAAATACCATGAAGAGACTAAAGATGAGAACAAGCACAATCAAATTCGTTCTTCATTCCCATCAACGACGATCAAAGGTAACTCTAAGGAGCCTTCAAGAAGTCCAACTCCAACACGTAGTATGGACCTCAGGCTGATGCAAGAGTTCACCACTAGTGATCTTCATGTTGATGATGACGAAGAGAATGTGTTCCTCGAAGACCTCCAGTTTGCTGACTTTGACCTGGCCTCGGGTTCACAGTGAATATAAGTAGCTACGCATGTTCAACGTCTTTCTCCCCTTCCTCTTCATTGCGGCCTTCTGATATCTACGCTCTATTTGTTATAGACCTTTTTTTTGATTTTTGTTAAATCGTTTAAAACTGACTTACCCTGATTTCTTATTTATGGTCTGTTTTCCTTCCTCTTTCTTTTATTGTCATTTTATGTGCCATTTAGGTTATGTGCTTCATATCCATACTCTCTCCTGTTTTATGTCTGTTTTATGTTCTGGATGGCGTTTAATGTTCT
Organism: Petasospora xishuangbannaensis; assembly: GCA_030585085.1. NCBI lineage: Eukaryota > Fungi > Ascomycota > Saccharomycetes > Phaffomycetales > Wickerhamomycetaceae > Petasospora > Petasospora xishuangbannaensis. Next base: position 122,243 of record JAJMBV010000010.1, on the reverse strand, counting down.
ATAGGTATTATACATCTGTTTTAAAAGATTTTTTGAAAGTCCAAGTATGTAAAATAACGAATCATCGGTGAATTATCAATAATAATACGTAAAGAATCAAGATAATCTGAGTAATAACGTAATAAGGTGGAACGTTAGTGCAAGTGTTGGAGACAGCCAAGCACTAGGTGCGGAGCTTTTTGTGGGGATGCGGAGCCGAGGTCTCACAAAATGACGTATATATTTGCGACCAATTCCAGTCTTTCAATCAGAAAACAAGGACGAATCGTTAGCACAAACGGCGATATTGATACCATCATCATGGGGGAAGCTGTTGTTGATAGTGAGCGTGATATCGGGCCCGTCCGTTCAGTGCTCAATGGTGCCGCACTCGACCGCTTCTTTAGGTATCCAAACCTTCCAGCAGATGTCACCATGGCCTCAGCAGTACAATGGTCTCCACTTATCCCTCCAATCCGTATCCAACAGTTCAAGTTTGGGCAATCAAACCCCACATACCTTCTTGTAGATTCCAAAGGACATAAAGCTGTTCTCCGAAAGAAGCCAACAGCAAACCGCAATCTCATCTCCAAGACTGCGCACGCTATTGAACGTGAATTCCACATGTTGCTGGCTATCGGGGATCTCAACTTTAAGAGAAAATTACGTGTTCCTATTTCGAATGTTTACCTTTTGTGTGAAGATGAATCCTATTTAGGTGCCGTATTTTACGTGATGGAGTTTGTCAAAGGTCGCATCTTCCACGACCCATCATTAACTTGTCTTTCTTCTCATTGGGAACGTGAAGCCATTTGGGAATCGGTCGTGCAAACATCATATACGATCCATTCCATTAATTCTGTTGAGCTCTTTTCTAGGCTACCAGATAAGCACTTCCGCAAGCCGAAGCCAACGTCGTCTTCATCATCTCTAACTTACTTCCAACGTCAGATTCGTTCAATGAGTATAATCCAACAACTACAAGCCCAAACTGTAGATCCAATACCACACTTTGATGAAATATCTAAGTTTCTGCTGAAATATGCTCCAAGTGACCCTAGAGTTCCATGCCTCATCCATGGAGACTTTAAAATTGACAACTTTGTGTTTCATCCAACAGAGCCTCGAATCATTGCTGTCTTGGATTGGGAGTTATGCACTTCAGGGCATCCATTATTCGATCTAGCTAATGTTCTTCAGCCCTTCGTCATGGCTTCGAAGTTTAACAAGCTGTTTTCGAAGTTTGATATTGCTGAAAATAGGCTGCTGGTTAGAAAGGTACTGGAGAGATATAAAAAAGTTGCCCAGCCTGAATGGGATCCCATCGCCTTGTGGAGTGTTGGAGTAGTGTTTGGATTGTACAGAGTTGGCGTCATCTCTCAAGGTATAGCTGAAAGGGTTGTAAAAGGAAGTGCATCTAGTGCGGAAGCAAAGAAGACAGGTTCGTTATATCATCATGTTGGTGAATTAGCGTACTCCATGCTTGAGCACCAAGCAAAACTTTAAGGATGATCTACAGTTGATAGGTTAACAGATCAATAATAAAGACTTGTAGTGAGAAATGGAATATTCTATTTAAATATGTGACTAAATCCTAAAATGCTTAAAAGAGATGAAAAGATATGGAAGGAAAAACCTTTGTACCTTAGCCAAAAATTATCTGATATGACGTATAGCACATAGATACTAACCCAACAAGAACCAAGAATGAGTCCAATGTCTGTGCTTTTCTATTATCTTTAGCACAACTTGCTAAATGCAGCAAAGGAGGATACATGTACACCAATGGGATGCAAGCAAAACAACCCACAAAACTAACAAACTTGTCTAAGTCATTAGCACCAAAGTATGCAATATTCATACATAGCAACACAAAGCAGGATCTTGCAAAATTCTTGAACCACTTGACACGTGGATTATTCTTTCCTGACTCGGACTTTCTAAAGATAAGTTTTTCAATTAATGCAATGGCTGGGAACAACTGGAGAGGAGTCGATAATAAGATAGCTAAAGAGTAAAGGAACTGGATAAGCTGAACGAAAAAATTGGTTTGTGGTAAGTTCAATAGAATGACAGTGTGAATACCTTCACCATAAGCCAAGTATCCGACAGTAGCAACCGTCACCATAATGATAGTGATGGTAATGATCACCAAAAACAAGACAACAGGGAACTTTTCTGGATTTCTCATAGAGTCCTGTACTGGAATAATAAGGCCAATACCTTCAAAAGCAAATATTGCTGTTCCGACAAATAAGGAAAATTGAGACTTATTGATCCATGGTTCAATCTCCTTGATACCATTATCAAAGATCTCTTTGGACGTGAAGAACATCACAATAACCAAGCCCGCTAAAATGAAGATGTTTGCCATAAGGGCCGGCAGGGAGAGTTTCGAAACGTTTCTGATAAATGACAATGGAATAAACAAAAGTGTTTGGGCAAAGAAGAATGTTCCTGGAGATAGCTCTACTCCAGAAACATTCCGAACAAAGGCAACTAAGTTCTCGGTAGTAAAGATGATGTATGCACATACGAAGCCGACTTGTGTCAAGATCAAACTGAACAGGATGAGCTGCTTGAACCAAGCACCATATAGTTTGGCACCAATGTCACCAAATGAAGATACCTTTGTGGCATTTTTTGATGCAATGAGGATGTAGTAGCAATAAAATGAATAGACACCAAAAACAGCAAGCATACCAATGCTAAATCCCAAACCACCGTTAGAGAACGCCTTACCCAAGAATAAGACACCTGTACCAATAAAAGACTTCAAAAGGATGAAAAACGCTTTCAAAGTGGATGTTGTTCCCTTCGCCTCATACCGGATAGGTTTACCAGTCTGCTGATGCTGTTGCATCAACGGAGTACTCTCATCAAAGCTAACAGCAGCACTGTCGCCACTCTGATCCCAATCATTGAACTCATCTTCAAAGTCTTCACCAGCAAAATGTCCGTAGATGTACAAGAACTCCATAAAGTTTTTCGTTAAGAAAGGAACCTCTTTCAACTCCTCGTCATTCAAAATAGCAAGTTGCCTCTGTTTCTGAACAATGAACTCACGTCTAAACCCACCCGGGACTATCAGCGCACTGGCACCCGACTCACGTCGGCCACCGTTCTCAAGCAGGTCTCCAAATGACCGAGTCTTCTTCAGCGTGGTGCCGCTACGCATTCCATTCTTCTTAAGGGTATGTGTGATGTCAGCCCCTTCCTTCGCAAGGTTCTCTTCGCTATTGAAATAGACGTTCGTAGAGTCCTGGATGATCCGCAGGTCGTTCAAATCGCTTCTAAAAGACGGGTTTTCAGGATCAACGTACACCTGGCTCGAATGAGATGATCCAACTGGTGATGGAGAAGCACCAGTGATGACCTGTTCAGCATTACGCAACCCAGAACTGACGTTCATGGATCGCCGTGGCGAAATACCCAGAGTATCATCATACACTGGCGAGCCAAATCTAGCTGACGAGAGTCTCCTGGAGGCCGCATAGCTCTGTGCAAGGGAAGAAGGGTTGTTGTTTGTAGGGATCTGTGTAGCACAAAGCGTAGAAGACAGTGACAATCCGGCGCTTTGCACTTGTGACTGTCTACGGCGTCTATCGATGTTGATGTTCAACGGCACACTCATCAGTGGATATGGAAAGAGCAGATGAGATCCCGAAATAGGTGGAGTTGTTGAACCTAACGGGTGTGATAGATCGGATCGAGTTGCCGAAGATGGCAGTGGCGATAACACAGGGGAGCTAGTTAAGGGTCAAAGGTTATAGAAAGTGTGGCGATAAGGTGTCGTTATGTGATCAGCCCTTTCTATCCTGTCAGCGAAGATCGCGGTGCCGCCAGATTATATAAGCAGTCGGTCAAATCCGATGGTGATGGAGTGGTGTTCGGGTGTTTATTAGGTGTTTGGAGATTACTAACCAAAATCAAACCCTATTTCTAACAATGGGGGAACACAAAATAAGGTACTGCTTGCTGTCATTAGCGAATTCTCTCGGATATCGAAAATGTTTCAAGTTGTGTTTAAGCCTATAACTACGGAGTTGATGTATTTCTTTTTTTTGGTAGAAATTGGGCCTTCTCACCCGTTTTTTTTCGAACCCCAGCTTGGCACATTAGGTTCTTCATAATGGCAGGAGAAAAACAACTACAAGAGCCCTGATAACCTCAGAGAAACCACCGAATATAGCAACTACCAAGATATATCCAACCCAAGAGAACCCAAACACCAAGATGGGTCTCATCCACCTGTTCTTGTGGCCTTTAAAATCTCCTTGTTTCGATTTCAAGGTTTTATAGGTTGTGTGGTGTGCGGGTGTTGTGCCTGTCGCATTTAACGACGCGCCGTTGGCCCGTTTGGGCATTTTCTTGGCGCAGATCCCGCAACTGTGTGACATCAGCGGCGGCGGACGTTGCCGTATACGGAAAACATGCGCGTTTGCGTTTTTTTGCGAGGCCATCGCGGAACGTAATTTAACGAGTGTACTGGGATTGAATAATAAGGAAATAAGGAATATATTTATAGCACAATGACTAGGTAGCATTACACGAAATCACAAATATTAGGGGAAAAACTGACGGCGGTTCAGATATGGGACGATTTTCGAAGGTTGTGCGGTATAGTTGATGGTGGGGCTAGACCTTTAATGAAAGGGTCCACAAATCGTGGCCATCCTATAACAGCAAAAGTTGAAACATAGTAGAAGCATAGCAGTGGTATGGAAGTGGTATGGTAGCATGTTAGCATGCTAGCAACATGGAAGTGACGTACGAGTGATCAATAAATAAATGGAGGAAAAACTGTCACCTCAATTCCGCAGGGACATTGCCGTGACAGAGCCATCCAATCGGTTGCTTGATGTTCTTTTCTCTATCGAGGTACCTATAGTCCTCCAAGAGCCGAATACAAAACTCAACACTGTACCCTTTGGCCAATCCTTTCTCGATTGCATGATATATGGCTTTTCTTCTGTTGAACTTTTTCGATGTAGCGGGATCACGTCTCCATCCAGTCTTGAATTCCATCTCCAGTGACTTGATGGATGGCTGGCCGCTTAATCCCATCGCGTATTCATTCCAAATCTCCTCCACAGAAGTTGGAGCCTTAATGAACGCATACTCCTTGTCGTAGATCTTACGAGGCCCCTTTTCGGTCTTAGTGTCCGAAGAAGCTGCTGGCTCAATGCTGATTGGCACATGTGCACTGTGCATGCTCAATGGCACATCAAGGAGGGAAGCGGCCTCGCTGCCGTTGGAAGGGCGTGACCGATTCGGTGTATTTGAGCTTTTCAGTGTAGTTATGCCATTGACGTTTTTGATGTTAGTATTGATACTCTGCTTGCGACGCTTTGAAGCTGGCGATTCGCTATCAGCCTCAGAGCCTTGCTGAAGCTGTTGTTGAAGTTGGGTACTCTGCTGCTGGCTCATACTTCCAAGATGGAATGAATGGCGATTATGGCTGGCATTCTGGCCAGTACTATGCCGTTGCTGGTGCATTTGAGGTGTCTGTTGTCCTGTTGCCTGGACTTGTGGAGCTACTGACTGGGACTGTTGAGGTTGCTGTTGTTGCTGTTGCTGTTGCTGTTGCTGTTGTTGTTGTTGTAGCTGCTGTTGCTGTTGTTGTTGCTGCTGCTGCTGTTGTTGTTGTTGTTGTTGTTGCTGCTGCTGGCCTTGTAACCGATGGTTTTGTTGAATTTGCTGGAAGTTCTTTTGGACAGCGTTCAGTTGAGCCTGCTGCTGGAGCTGCTGTAGTTGTTGTTGCTGTTGCGGCGGAGGCTGTGGACCAAGCATCTGGCTCTGTGCTTGGAGAGATGTTGGTGTAAGAAGTTGATCATTTGTTCCAATTCTGGAGCTTGAGGGAAGAATCGTTGTAGAAGAAGCACCACCAGTTGAGTTATTCGTCAGACTCGCAATCGTGCCATTAATTAAAGTATTAGCATCATTGGTAGCACTCAGCGCATTGTTTAATGATGAGTACTCATCGCTAACACTCATAATTTGGTTAAGCTTCTGGAGAATCTGGTTTTCCCGTGTTTCTTCATAATGACGATTCTCCTTTACAACATCAAAGATAAGACCCACAAGATTACCTATTTGAGCATGCATTTTACTCTGTTCCATTTGATATGCCTTTTGAGTGTACTGAAGGTCTCCCTGGAGCATAAATATGTGGTTCTCGTAGTTCTTCACAGACGTCTCGAGACTCTTCATTTGCTCCTTGAGCAGCTTCAGCTCCTCGCTAGGCATCGTACGGGGTCCGTGAAAGATAGTAGAAGGTAGTAAATGTGACTCAAAGACAATGGGAAGAAGTGTTGATAAGATGGAGATGGAAGGTCTTTTCTTAAGGTAAACAGAACGCAACACTACCACGCTAAATGGTTTTCCTTCCAAGCACACGGGAAGTAAACAAACAACTGCAATTGATGATAATGGTGCTTTATATCTTTCCACTGGTCAGTCACAAGAAAGGGAGCCCTTAAGTAAGACGTCTCTGTCCCAAGACGTTTGGCGTGCGCGATTGTGCGGTGTTCTGTGTGTGCCTTTGTCCACACCGCTGTGTCTCTTTGGGTTTGTCCTTTTGGTGTATGTATGGATTGTCCTGTCCTGTCCTTTTGTAGTTGAGTTTTTTTGTCCGTGGACATCCCGACCCGCCGAGACAAATGGGAAGCCTGCTGGTGTGCGGATGTTGTTCTGGACCGACGGGCCAGCAAACATTCTGTCCTCTGATTGGCTCTCTCAGGGAGACTGCTCAGCACACCCAGACAGTACCACAGCAATAGTAACGGCAACGACAATGGCGACACACAAGAAGAGCTCAGATGACTTGCCTTTTGAAGAGTCCACGACTTTCTCTACTCGTAAGTGGTCCTGGGAAAATCGCCAGGACGTAGACAGCCACGCCCAAAGGAGACGGGACAGGACACACATGTGACGCAGTGTTTGTGTTTGTGTTTGTCTTTGTCCTTGTCTTTGTCCTTGTCTTTGTCTCTTTGGTTTGAGAGCAATAGCGAGGAAACGCGGGAGAAACGACGTGCGGCTACGAGAAGACGGGACAAGAGAGTTCTGGGAATGTTGGAACTGGACGAGTTATTATCATAAGAGTATATATATTACATCATACCGTATGGCATATATCATATACAATATACTATATACCATGTATTATATCTCATATCTATATCTCATATCTATATCTCATACCTCATATAGCATGTATCATATGTTATATATTACAGCCTACACTGATTCGTATTATTCGTATGGTTTAATATAAGGGACACTGCTTTTGTTTTGTCCCTGGTGAGATCGGTTCCTTGACAGCTGCGGAGTGCGGACATCTTGCAGACGTGGACATCCACCGCTTACCGTTTCCCCTTGCCCCTGGAAAAAAGCAAGCGCACACAGACAGAAAGAGAGACAGAAACCCAGACAGACAGGGAGACAAAAACACTTTCTCTATACCTGTTACTGTCATTTCTTATGAAGTTAGAAAACATAGGAACTACTTAACCATAGTTTAAATTCCAGTTTGTTCCTTGTATCTCAAACCGTTTCGCTTTCCGTTTCGCCGTAGCCTTTTGGTACGGCGACTTGGAACTTTGTCTCCTCGCCTCACGCTTCCCCCTAGAAGACCACGCTTAGACCGCAGGCCTAGCCAACGCCTGGAAAACACCCAACGTGCTTCAACACAGCCTCACATGCCTCCGATGCACTCTTCTGCGGGTTCTTCCGCATCTTACGCATCAGATCTTTTAGATGTCTTGACATTTGGCCCTTTTTCTTTTTCTTATCATCAATAAGTTCCAAGGACAGTGGCTACAACTACTTTTTAGAACTTAGCTGTTCACTTTAAAGAGCCGATATACGTCCCCAGCGATGTTATGCAATGCAGCCTTGTACACTTCTACATTGATTAGAAATAAACGATAAAATTTGTTTTCATACGCGTAACCTCATTCTGTCTCAAGGTAACTTTTTGGTGTCCAATAACTTGTAAAGGTAACCATAGCAACCAATAACATAAATATCAACACAAACTAAATACGCACGAGGGCTTTCAGCCTCTCACGGTTTCAATTTTTGCTTTAATACTCCGCCAACCGAAGCTTCTCGCTGAGTTGTCTCGCAGAGATCCCGTTTCTTCTGAAACCAAGCCGATCAGGTGAGTTCCCTCTCGACTTGATTTCATTATCTTCCAAGTCGAAGTAGCCATACCCTCCAAGGAGGTAGTTCAAGTTACCAGATCTCGTTGGTTGCAGTCTTCCTCTCTCCTTCATCTTCTCAGAGTTCACAAACTCTTCGTCGTAGATACGCTTCACTTCTTCAAGATAGTTCTTCAAGGTATCCACGAATCTCTGCGTCTGTCTGTGCTTTGAAGAAACGCACACAGTGATGGAGTTGTCCTTAATTATATAAGCAATTCCAAACCCGTTGGAAGTTACTGGACCAAATCCAAACACTCGTAGCGAAGGATTACCACAGTTTGAAGTTGAAATGATTGAGTTGTTCAGTTTGTCCCAACCAGAGTCAGCAAAAATCGATGGAATCTCCTTAGAGAAAACACTCTTCTCATCACCACCGCCATATGAATTGTTGTTTCCAATGGTGGAGTCACTCAGATTCTCATGGTCATCAACATTCGAGTCTGCTTCCGCTATATATCTCTTCCAGATAGAGAACAACGCATACAAGTGACGATCAACACCAAGGCCTTGTGAGCACCGCTTTGTCTTTTCAGTGTGCTTGGCGCACGAAGCCTTAAGAAGGTCGAGCTTCTCAACCCCTGGGACATTTTCAAAGAAGCGGCGAACAAAGAGGTTGGATTCCATAGAAACCGTTCTGATAGCTTCGGTACGACCGTGAAGGAACTGCTTTGTCATTGCTGGCTCATAAGTACACTCAACTTTTCCGTAGAGAGCATAGTATGCAGCCTGGAAACTCATCTGGACAAACGCATCAGGGGAACACTTGAGTTTCTTGATAGCATCTGACCCATAGGAATTGAACTCCATAACAGCAAATTCATTTTGAGAGATGAGATCAGAGAGACGAGTCTCACCGAATCTAAGCGAAAGCGAGAGCTCCGATGTAAGATTCCATTCCAACTTGCGAGGAATCGTCACCACATTGGTATCGATACGGTCCGCCTTTAGCAAGGAAGGTGATTTCGACTTCCAGATCGAAGGGGAGTTAGGGTTGATTGACTTTGCAAATTTGAGGATCGAGTCGGTATAAATATCGGAGCAGAACCTAAGCACAGTATGACCATCAACACCTGTGTGCTCAAAGTTGATACCAGCTTTAGCATTCTTGGTGACAATAAGCTGAAGCTTATCGTACCATCTATTTGTACAGGTACCAACCTGGGCCCCCTTATCAAGGATTGAGAGGCCGCACAGCATGTTCTTTGACAAGTCGGCCAGCGACTCAAGCTCAATATCGTCAAGAACAACCACAAACAGAGCGGAATCAATGATACGCAGAATCTTGTAGTTTGTAGGGTCATTAATCAAGCTTGTTCTCAAGTTTGCCCACACTTTTCTGTTCTCAGTAGTCAAGACACCAAACGACGATCTTGCAATCTCAGAAGGACTGGACTTTGCTGAGTCTTTAAGGACCGACTCAAAGTTGAAAGCGAGCTCCTCATCAGTCAAGATAAGGTTGTTTTCCTTGTCGAGGACATCAAACCAGTAGAATTGGGAACGGGAGAGCACTACAATGTGGTGAGACGATTGGTCTGACTGCATCATACACCCAGTAGAAGTGGGGATCCGGGCAGACCCAAACAATTTGTTGTACTGTTCCATACAAAGAGGCTGTCCCCTGATGAAATCAGGAGGTAGTTCTTCACGTCTCAATGCACGCACAAACTCAAGTGACGACTGTGTCAGGGAAGCAGCACGTTTCACCTGAGTATTGTTGACTGGGGTAGGGTCATCTTCCAGGAGGAAGAAAGGATTGAGGTTGAGCACGACAGGCGAGTCGTAGTTGAGGTAAGAATCGTACCAGAACTGCTCAATGTAGGAAGGTCTTGACTTTGCGTACTCACGCAGAAGCTCATCAAGATGGGGCCCAATTCCAGAGAGGAACTCCTGGGTAGCATGAATAGTCTGTTTGTGCTCATTTTCAGCTTGAAGAGGCTTAAGAGCCTGTAGGTAGCGTTCACAGGTATCCCGAAGGACAGGGATTGGCAGCTGACGGAGTTGGTCCTGGTGTTGGTATGTTGTCATTGAATAATTTGCCAGGGTAGGGAAGTAGATGGGTATATGAGTAGTAGATGGCAGATAGTAGATAGTACTAGATGAGTAGGCTAGTGGACGAGTAGTTTAGCAGTGTTCTTGTAGGGTGGCAAGCACAAGTAGCTCCAAGTAGTAGCAGTGTAACTTGTATAACTATTAGGAATGGTATTTGCACTTACATCAATAGGAGATTCTCTTCCAGTATTTATAAACGGTGGGAGTTCACTTTGGTGTGGTGGAACAAGAGGTCACGTCTCTCAGCACCGACCGGTTGTATGGAAACCGCGCGGTGTACCAGTGTGATGGGCAAATCAACCAACCGATGAGCCATGACTAAAAAGGGCCATCCATCGACCCGGAAATCCAGGCTCCAATATGGAAAAGAGAGTGGCCTCCATAGCTATGATAACCCCCAGGAATAATCACCATAAATCCAAAACTCACAATCATACCCCAATCCTCCGCTATAACTCTCTCCATCCCGCTCTTCTTACTCATCGATGCCCCCGTTGAATAGCCCTCCAAATGACGGGTCCCGTCCCATCCAGTCGCGCTTGCGCGCTTAGTCAGCACCCCACAAACCACCGGCTGCCCCGCCTCCTCCCGCCACGCTTTGTGTGACGCCCTGGAAAAAGGCACACTGTCTGCAGGACACCTGGACACCACGGTAACCGGATCCCGAGCGCCGGTTGGCAGAAGCTGAAGCAGCAGAAGAAGCAGCTGCGGTAAGCAGCGAACAGAAGCGGTAATCGGAAGTTGTAGACCGTGTGTAATCATTCGTGGTTGTAGCGGTGGCAGCAGGAAAGAGTGGCTAGCAGTGGGAAACGGTGGTTAGCAGTAGGAACATGTGGTCCGCAGTGGGCAACGGTGGTTGCCTAGGCCCTTAGGCAGCGAGGCAGCTACCCAGGCAGGCAGGCAGCCCTATCTATCCTTCTGCCCAGCTACCCAAATAGGCAGGAAGCCGCCCAGATGGCTGCCCAGCTACTATCGGCCGGTCAACTCCGAGCAGCCAACAGCCCTTTTCGAGAGACACCAAATGACACATAGCAAGACTAGCAATAATCTCCAAGGAGCACAGGTGCAATGATGTGCCTTGATAAAGCGGGATCAGGTACCAGTAGACTGAGAAGACAAGAGAAGTGCAGTTACTGTTGGTACAGATCACAACGGTAGTACGACGGTGCTTTTCGCCTAGGATGGCCGCTTGGCAGGTGGATACGCGCAGGCCGGTGCGTGCAGAAGAACCACGGTGCTTGGTAAAACAGCATAGGGAGATTCTTTTTTCTTCTTTTTTTCTTACTACAAAAATACAAAATAACTAGAGCCGTGGTAACCAGGAAAATTGTTCCAAAGTGCAAGGAGAAGAAGAAGAAGAAGAAGAAGAAGAAGAGCTCGGAAAAGTAGAAACCCGAAGCCCCAGCAAAACCTCAGCAGAAACCCGATAAGCAGCATTGACAGCACTGGCAGAAGCCCGGTAGGCAGGTAAATGCAGAGTCAGGAGAAGTTCGGAATGCGGAAACGCCAGGAAAGAGCAAAAAAAAAAGAAAGCTGGTAGTGGTGGAAGAGAGCGACGATACGACCTAGCAGCAAGCACCCATGTTGAGCACCTAAACGCACGCACCGGTGTGTAAGGCAACGAAAAACTCAAAAAACAGAAAGAAACACCGGTACTACAGGTACTACAGTTTTAAACTTTACGGGGTCAAGTTCTAACCACTTAACGCCCCGCCTTTAGGTTTTTGCTGTGTTAGTGCACTATAAAGTCCCGTGCTTTGGGAAGGGTATCGGCATTTCTGGTCGGTTTTCTGAAATAGTCATCTTCGGATGGACGATTTACCCTGTCTATTTACATTATTTGTGACACGATCACTACAGGCTGAGACGTGTTAACCTGTTCAAACAACTGTAGAAGCTTCACGTGGCTGAAGGCCCCGGCCGAAAGCGGGTGTGTACCAAAGCGTGCCCTATACATACATGCACAGAAATGGACATGCTAATATGTGGACAAGGAGATGGAAAGAGGTAGCTCTTGACATATAGGACACACGCTTCAACGTACACATGGAGATAGAGTCGTATACATGTATATGTTAGCCACGTATACACGCATATACACACATGTTATATAGGAAAACACGAACACAAAGCAAAGGTCCGTGTAGAGAAGCGAATACTATCTCCACACAGAGACATAGGGACACAGAGAGATAAAGATAACGAGTAGAGAATATATACAATCCCAGAACCATACGCCTCTATACTACACTATGGTATTACTCAATGCCCACCCCAATTACTCACCTATTCTCCCCTGATTTGGCACTCACGGCTTCCTCTAATGTGTAGCCCCAATCACAATCACTGCCAGTATTTAGTCTGATGTAATGTACGGCATCCTGCCGGCTTCTGCGGCCTGCAAGGCGGAACAAGACAAACAAGAGAGCCGCGATTACTCTTCCATGTGGAATGGCTGAGAGCTGGAGAAGAAAGCCAAACGATGTACGAGAATTTGGGTTTTGGATTGGAGAGAAGGGGCTTATTATGTATCTAGACGTGTACTTTTTTGGTTTCGGTAACCACTGCAGCCGTTTGACGGGTAAAGAGGCGGCAAAAGGTAGCAAAAGAATACTTGCATTGTTGCAGGGTCTTGAACAAGGAAAATGTATTAGACTGGAGAACGGAACACTGCCTCCATTGCCTCCCCATTATTTCTGCACACCTCCTGCTTTCTTTTAGAAGGGTAAAATAAGAAACCAGTTGAGTTCTATTAATGTATATCGGGAGCACTCTTTTCTCCTGTCTCCAATAACACGCATCCTAGCTTAAAAGGGAGAGTCTAGCCTCGTGCCACCCCATTTGCCGGAGTTTAGCGATGCGACAAAAGACGAACAAAGACCGGCCGGCATTGGATACAAGGTTAACATGTGTAGGCCTTTTCAGTTTATTGATGTATCATCATTCTATCCTATAGCCTATCTATTATTATTCTTCTTATCGGTAACTTTTTTTAAATCTTTTTTTTTTAAATCTGTTTTTTTTAGTATACTCATTTCTTTGGTTCATGTTTCTATTTGCTAGTCAAATCTTTATTTCATATTATTCATGCCCCCTCTTTTTTAGTTCTCATATTACGTTTAGTACTTCCGACCCTGGGGTTCCAATTTCCCTTTTTTTTCCCTTTAATTTTTTTCTTTTTTTCCGAGTTTTTTTTAATTCTACGTATTTTATTCTCTCTTTCTCTAGCGGCGTTCCTTTTGCCTTTGCCTTTCACTTGTACGCTTTTTATTTTACTTCTTTGGTTAGGGTGGCTACCAGTTTTTTCTTCCATCCCACTCTATTCCCTTTTTAGAATTCTTACTTTTGCTCCTTTGAAATTCCTTCACGACTCGGAACACCATCAAGCCACCTTTAATCCTATCATATATAATCGATTCCCGCCTTCTCAAGTTGGCTGATCCTGGGAAGTTAGAATCTGATTTTTTGCACCAATTGTATCTGAAATAAAAAGACAAGGAGATTTTCAGTGGGTGTATGTATGCATGCAAGTATGCATCTTTGCATGTGTGAGAGGAAGAAAGGTGTGTTTTTCTGTATGTATATGTATATAAATTTTTCTTTGACTCGCACAACAGCATTCTGGAGCTGCCCCCGAAATAGGTTGAGAACCAAGCACTGCAGTTTTTGCTCCCAGAAACAGCGGGTATAGAGGCCCTGGGAAAAAAAAGCTTTCCTCGCCGTTATCCCTCGTAAATAGAAGATACATGGGGCTGACCAATTAGTCAAGCGAAAAAAACAACTTCCGATCTAAAATCCCGAAACATTACCGCCAGCTGTTTTCGAACATATAGCAGAAACCGGGACGGAAGTGTGCAAAAAGAAGGGCACGGAGGGAGGTGTTGTGCTTGAAAGGGAACCAGCAGCGAAGAAGAAGTTGGCCTCTTTCACTTGCTTCTGCCGGTGTAAATGTTATGCGAGTGTGTGAGAAGTTATGCGATGTAGGCACTGCATCACAATGCACAGACCACACCCCCCCTTTTCAAGCTCCCCTCAACTTGCCAGAACTTACATTTTCCTGCCACTAACTTCTGAGTTGTATGGTTTATTTATTTATCTATTATTTCCCCCTTTTCAAGATGCTATTTCGCCCAAATTCTTTGATAACTCTTTCTTGTTCTCTTTTCTTCCTTTTCCACTACACTTAGCACGGAGCCAGCTCCTAATCCACCCAACTTACCACCCTCAGCTGTGTGTGGCGTCGTCTTCCCTCGACAGAAGGCATTCCCAGTCATCGGCTCTTTGCCATCCATTCAATCCTTCGCTCTTTATCTCTTCCCGTCTCTCTTTTCTTCATCCACACCCCTCTTCGCCTCGATAACACTCCACCCGACGTCCACACCCCTACATATATCTCCGTATACACAGCCGCATCAGCATCAACATCCGCATCGACACCCATTACCATCGACGTCTTAGTCTACATCCATCCACACGCTCGCGCCGCACCACTCGCACACTTACCAACTCTATCAATACCGATATATATCTATATATATAGACCATATATATATGTGTGTATAGAGAGATCACCGCTTACCACTACTTCCACACTATAAGAGACCACTATTTTCTGATCCTTCCTCCGCCTGTCAGACGTCAGTTTCACTTTTCCCTAACACTCGCAAACTCAAACACACACGGCACTCACTCGCATCCTCCAGGACACAAACTTTTTGTTCCACAAGAACCCAAAAGTCTAAACTCGAAAGATAAACTAAAAAAAGAAGGCACTTCGTTATTTTGTCCTTCCAGAAGGCAAGTTCTTCTCTGTCTTTCGCTGTCCTTGTCCTTGTCCTTGTTCCTTGTCTCGCTTGCGCCCCGTCTGCTGCCACGCCCCTCCCGAAGCACGTTGCTGCGTCATCCTCCGGGCTCTCGGATCTCACCGCCTAAATCAAGCCACCACCCTTGCCTGTGCATCAAAACGGGCATTTATCCAACCTTTTAAAACCTCCAAGGAAGAAACGTCTCACAGACCCAACGAAAACCGAAAAAGAGAAGAAGACTTTACACCAACAGCACCGCTTTAGGGATTGCCATTGCTTCCACTTTGTTCTTTGGTATTTCTCTTCCGGTTGTATTCCATTTTCGTAATCAGCAATCCCCGCGGTCTTGGTACCTTTACGCAGATAACAACAGTTATCAAGACACTGTAACGCTCAATACTAGCGAACGGGTATAACTGATCCACCAAGTTATATTTAAAAAACACACACACAATAAGCAAACACAGTTTTCCAGGAACGTGTGTGCTTGTATTATATTTTTTTTTCTAATTTTTTTATCCTCTGTGACCTGTTTTCTTGAGTGTTGTGTTCTTCTCAGTCCTTGCATTCCTCTTCAATAGCCCTTCTCTCCCACCTGGTTCTCTTCTTTTTCCATTATTCATTACAACTACAACAAGTAACTGTGCAGCGTTGTTTTCCAATATTCAAAGTCCCATGCCTGTGTACTGGATTCATACTTCATCTTTTTCTTTCTTCCTGGTTTAATAACAGATAAGACAAAGCCTCGAAAGGAACATATACGACACTTGTTAAGAATTCACAAGGACATCTCAAAGTGTTCAGGAGTACATCAATACAAAAAATATGGGCGAAAAGCAAAAACCTTCAGGAACCTCAAGGTCCAACTACGACCGATGGAAAGCAGGAACCAAATTGGCGTGTATGATGGCACTCAAGAGAATTGCTTCGAATGAAGAATTTTACGATTCGGAAACACAAAAGTTTGCTTCAACTACTTGGTACATCATTGCTGAGAACCTGAATAAAGACTATCCGGGTTATGCAAAGAGGTTCACAAAGGTTAATGTAAAAGACCGATATGACCGAGTCATGAAGCACCACAATGTATTTAAAAAGATGGCCAACCGAATGTCTGGCTTTAGATGGAATGCAGAACTGTTTGCATTTGATGTCACAGAGTCTGATTTAATTACCCAATACGAACAGGGAATCAGAGAAGACTCTCTCATTAAACAAGAATTGAATGTCGTCCGGTTTCTAATGAAACCCGGCCATATCGACCTTGAGTATTTCCACAGATATATCTATCAAGTTCACCCTGATGATGCCCCTGATGATATGGTAATAAACTCTCCCAGCTTCATTGAAGATGCCATTAGCCGAGGCGTCCTTACTTCAAACACAGTGAGACCATCCTTCATCAAGGACAATTTGTCAAGTAACTCTACTGCCACTACTACCACGACCAATGCTATTACTACAACAGCGGTAACAACGAATAATGGTACTTCCAATGCCAGCTCTACAACAGATGTTCCCCATATCCATCATTCACACTCACAACAATCCATACACCAGAACTCCCTTTCTAACGCATCTGTACTGCCCCACGGATCCCTCTCAATGCCATCCAACAGTAATTCACAAGTGCATAGCAACTCGCTGTCATCAGTATCGACTGTACAGGGTGGATATCCTCAAAACACACCGTATCAACAACAACAACAACAACCAATGATCGGTGTACCGCTGATGATCCAACAACATGCAATTGCCCCCCCTAATCCTCTCCTTGCTACCAATCAATTCAATCCACACATGCACCAGCCCCCACCACAATTGCCTCTCCTCGGTGTACAGCCACCTCCACCACCACCGCTATCTTTATCACATCAACAGCACACACACCAGATTTCAGCTAATGGTAACTCCGTGGCAAGTTCTCATCAGCATCAGAGTCAACAGCAGCAGCAGCAGCAGCAACAACAACAACAACAACAACAACAACAACAGCAGCAGCAACAACAACAACATCAACACCATCAACACCAGCACCCGCACCAGCATCATCAGCAGTCGTCCGAGATTGATTTTGGAGTTAGCTTAATGGATCCTACCTCAAGTTCTATGATGACACACATGAGTGCGATGAGTAATATGCCTCTAGCCACTGTTGATACTTCTGAGCGACCACGGAAGCGAATGCGTACCTCAACTCCCTCTAGTGTTGTTCAGCAAGGACTGCTTTTTGATTCGTTTGAATTGCAATCTGGCGAAACTGTTGGAAGAAGCACAGGAGACACTCTGCTGGTTATCCACAAGGAGTTTGAGATGATGAAAAATGAAGTTGGCGAAAAGGTAGTCCAACTAAGAATGGATAAAATTATTGACTATGAAGCGTTCGTGTCACTACAGGATATTATTGAGAGCCACGTTCCGTTCATTAGGAGCGCATATAGGAGACTTCGAGACGATGATAAATTACTGGAGCTTATCAACGTGTATTTGAACAAAGATCCGTGAATGCGTTCACCTTTAATCTATCTTTATTACCCAATACCCATTGCACTTCTAGATTTCTGATTGTTGTTCATTTCTGTGCTTTGGTCTAACTTTACCTTTTCAAATGATTGTTGATTTCTCACTCTGGATTACCTAGGTGTTGTTCTTCTTTCTTTAGCTATATATATGCCGTGACGGGTGTCTTGCTTTACTCTCTTCCCCTCTGTTTTATGAATACCTCATGATGATTTTCTGCTTATTTTTTACTTTTTTTTTGATTTACTCTTGTATGATACCACATTACCTGCTCAACTGATGACTTGCTCATATACTCATTTGGCTTGCATGCGCTTACTCTCTTTCTCTCCCCAATGATCTCTCTACCTATTTGCCCACACCCATCTCAACCTCGCTGTCAACTAATCGACCCATTAAACGCAAGCTTTACGTTTTGCAGCAACTCAAATTTAGTGCTTCAGTTGAATGCACGCCATAATGTACTAAGACTGTATGAGCAACTTCCCGTAGTTCCCGGCTTTTTCCAAAATGTGAATCCAAGAACAGTCACACCATAGTAAAGAGAACTTTTCTTTCAATAGAAAGGTCCCTCTTGCAATTGAGGGTTTCCAAGCACTCGATATAAATATTGTTAGGCTGTTAAATGTGGAAAAAAAGTGGACGAGACCGGAGTCGAACCGATGACCTCCTGCTTGCAAGGCAGGCGCGCTACCAACTACGCCACTCGCCCGAGTCAACGTCATCCAGGAATGACTCATAATAATGATGGTATAGTGCACGAGATCTTGTAGGTTGGTTATATCAATGCTGAAAGGGATTTCAGTTTCTATAATGAGGTAGAGGACTTACTTTGAGATTATTATAAGTCAATTCCTCATATTAGTTTAGAATATTACCCAGATATTGAGAATTTGTTCTAGCGGAATAGGTAACTTTCCATATCTTCTTCATGACACAAAAACACAAGGATGTGTGTCTCTGCTCGGGGTGACATATGTACACCCTTTTATTCTTTAGAATGTAAATCACTACTAATTTCTTTGTAGAAAAGATAGGAAATAATAATAAGAAAAAGAATGAGACCAACCATCCTTGTAGCTCCGCTACTTGGCATTTCCGAACTTGTTTCTGGTGCAACGTTGACTGTGACAGAAATTAAGACCATCCATCCACCTTCTCCAACGCCCACCAGAATGGAGTCATACGATGTTTACACCACCACAACTATCTTTACATATCCAACAGCTGTTCCAGGAGGAGAAGAACAGTATGCGGCTAGTTATAGACCGGACGACGATACCCATCCTCCTCCTGTAGAGATAGCACCAAAGGTTAACAAAGAGGAATCTATTCAAGTTGGATTCGATCAGAAATACTTTGATACTCGCTTGGAAGAATCCCAGCCTGTACCTCTTCAAGAAGAAAAAATTACGTCATTTTCTCCATATCATCTTCTGCCGGGATATAATGGCCTGAAAGCACCAGAAGAGCAAGTCAAGAAGCCAAACCCGCAGCCAAACGAAGCTCTACCTCACTACACTGGAGTCCCATGGGATTACGAGATTCAAATGGAGCCTACTTTCTGGCTTGAACCTATTATGGACGATTCCGGTCTTGGTTCTGATTTACAATGGGAGAGACTACCTACAGAAGACGTTCCATTCTTTCAGGAGTTTGGCAAGGTCCCGTATAAGGACCGCGAGCCTGGGGAGGTTATGGAACAACCAACAAACAATATCCATACGGGAATTGCACTTCCAACTCAATTTGAAACACCAACAACTCCATCCAAGACATTAATAGAAGGCAAAACTCACTCTTCATACGCTCCTGAACCTACGGAGCTCTCTATGCCTACTGCTGAGAACCGTACCGACCACAAGAGCCACACTACCGATGCAAAGGAGCGATTACTGAACCTCAAGAAGCAAAAGGAGCAATTCGAGCAGAATATGATCCGTAAGAAGAATGGCGCAGAGGGAGGGAGAAGACAAACATCCTCCGCAGCTTCCCGAATACGAGTGCTGGTAGTAAGCAAAAGCGGTTCTTCGAAGCACTGGATCACTACTCTTTTAGAGATCTTGCTTAGCACATTAATCTTTGTGTAATAGGAGAGGGGTTTGCAGAGGATATTCCCTGTTTGTTTACATTTATAAAGCAAAATATATAGGATATACTTCTGGAACAAACTCTGATTCGTTGTATTCCCAGAGAAGTCAATTAGTCACTACCAGGATTCCCAGGATGGTGAAATCTGGACCTTCCGTATCCTGTAGCTATGCATTTGAGATATTCTATTTCTTTATTCTTCAATTTCAATCCTACTCTTCTATATATCCCTATTTTGAATTTTTCACCCCTTCATATTCATGCTCTCTGCTTGGTCTTGTGCTCTCTTCTTGTCTCTGCCAAATTCCATCATCGTCCAATCATATTTCCATTGAAACTTCCAACTCCACTAAATCCTTCCATGGCTCGAATATGCGACCATCCCAGAACTTCTATTCCGTCAGCTCATCAACTCATCAGCTGTTCTAAATCGCTAACTTTCCGGCTTCCCCAATCCTCTTCCTCTTCCTCTTCATGGCACCTACCCTGCCCAGATTCGCGAACCCGGCCTGGGTGAGGCAAAAAAAAAGCGAACGCGAACCATCACAAGGCCGGGCCAAGGCACCGTGCAAAGGCCCGAAAACAGTACACACAGAGAATCCATTTGGAAAACAACCACATACGCGGAAACTGTCGACAATGTCGGAGGTGAGTTGTGTTGAACAGCTGAAGGTGTTGCTTAGAGGGTACTTAGTTGCTGTCTGGAGGCTGGTGGCTAGTTTATGTGTGAATGACCGGTTGTGGTTGCTTGCCGGCGGTAATCCTCACTGGGCCACTTAAAAGGTTCTGGAGAGGCACAATCGCTTTCGATTAAGTCCAATGATATTTTACGGCCTTATGTGGTGTGTGAATGTGCCTGTTGGTATCATCGAGAGCTATCTGGGGAGGCTTCTCTGGGGGAGGAACGCACCACTCGAACCTCGCGGCAATCAATCATGGAGAGTTGCACTGGACCAATCATGAAGGCTGATTATGAAGACCAATTCATAAAGCTACACAGTACGACCTTCCCATTACCCTGTTGAATTTCTGAACTTCTGAGCATACTAACGCCCATACGCAGGCCAAGTCGGTTGATAGAACAATCAGAATCGTCACACAGCAGAAGGTGATCCCTGGAGCTGCGCTCGTGGACGACAAGTTCCCTATGCGTGAGTGGTCGATGGAGATCTGGATGCTGGACTCAGACGGAAAGGAAGTGCCGGCGACCATCTTCGATAAGGTTGTGTACCATCTCCACCCGACGTTTGCCAACCCAACACGCACTTTCAAGAAGGCGCCTTTCAGGCTCGATGAACAAGGATGGGGTGAGTTCGACCTGGGACTCACGCTGTCATTTGTAGACAAGGCTGGTGACCGTAAGGTGGCTCACGACCTTAACTTCATGCAAGAAAAATATGTCCAGGACCATGTGATTCACTGTCCTCTCAACAAATCGGAGAAACTGCGTAAGCTGCTTGGAGAAACAGGAACAGTGCCTTCTTCCGGAGGGGATTCGCTAGGTGACAAGCGTAAGGCCGCCAGTTCCAGTAACGTGGAGAAGAAACGGTCGAAGGTGCAAATGGCAAGTGCTGTAAAAGGTTCTGTCGACTTGGAGAAACTCGCTGAAGGACTCACGAAGCTTAGCGAGGACGATTTGCTTGGAGTGGTTCAGATGGTCACTGACAACAGAACGGCAGAAATGAATATCAAGAACGACGTGGAGGAAGGAGAATTTACAATGGACCTGTATACGCTTCCAGATTCGCTGTTGAAGAGTCTATGGGAGTATGTGAAGAAGAGAACGGACCAGTGAAAGCAGGAAGGGGCTCAGGTTTACAAGTGGTGGTGCCATATAGGGATATAGGGGCTATTGCGCTGGTGGACTATTGTATTGGTGATGCTGGTGATCATTCCAATGTGCCAGCGATGGTGATTCTGGTACTGGTGAAGGTTTTGGCGAAAGCTGAGGCTGGTGGTTGACGATGATGCAATGGCACTGGCGAATCCTGCCATTGGTATCAACAATATATATATAACGAAGGCGTATCCCTCTACTAGCATTGGTACTCCTAGATATATATATATATATATCTCTATGGAAATCAAAACAGTCTTATACAATCTTGTTTACGTAGTGATTCAGACACTTTGAAAACTCGTCTATCCGCTATACAATCAAATACCACACTCATGCATAACCAGGCGTCCATATCCGCATAGTGGAGTCCCACGATCCAGTACACACGGCCATCCCGTCATAGCTCGTAGATACCTTTGATACCCGGTTGGCATGTCCGTTCAATTGCCCTACGACTTCTCCTCGTAGAGTGTCCCATATTACACAGCCATGATCTGTATAGGAGGCGTACATAAGCCTTCCAGAGTGGGAAAAGTCGAGAGAAATAAC
This sequence comes from Petasospora xishuangbannaensis, assembly GCA_030585085.1. Lineage (NCBI taxonomy): Eukaryota > Fungi > Ascomycota > Saccharomycetes > Phaffomycetales > Wickerhamomycetaceae > Petasospora > Petasospora xishuangbannaensis. Next base: position 100,203 of record JAJMBV010000010.1, on the reverse strand, counting down.
ACCGCTGGCATCCAGAACTGCTGGGGACTGAACAGGTGAGTGGATGCTAGAGCTTTGGTTGTTGGATCCGGAATACAGTGGAGTTGTGGCGTGGTATGTTGACGGCGATGGTGATGGAAGCACATAGTGCGATAGCTCGGTATCAGCTCTAAGATCGTGGAGACGCACAACACCATCATCAGAGCCAGTCACAAATGAGTTTCCATCTTTAAAGAACTTCACTGCCGTCACATCAGAATTACTAACAAAGAATTGCTGAGCCTTCGAAGGTGACCTTGTGTCCCATACTCTGGCGTATCCGTCTGAAGACCCCGATACCAAGATACAATCGTTTCCAGAGATACTATTGTGGTCAATATCCATTGCTAAGACATCACCAAAGTGCCCTACAAACTCACCAGTCTTCTTACCCTTCCCAATATCCCACTTTGCACACGTAAGGTCTCCAGAAGAGGTCAGAAGAGTGTTGTCGTCGACGAAATCACACGCTGTGATGCCGCAAAGATGGCCTTTAAAGACGTTGACTATGCGTTGCTGGAAAACATCGCCACTATCAATTGACGGTACCGAGTACACAGTACAGTTATTGGTGAGACCTGCGGATGCCACAAGTCGCTGACTGGGCGAATAGCCACATGCCAATACCCATTGTGAGTCCAGGGGAACTGCGTTAAGCTTCATTCCAGTGATGGCATCCCACATGATGAGGAATCCATCCTGAGAGCAAGACAAAATCGTTCGAGAGTCCTTACTCCACTTGAAATCTGCCACCTTGTTATTATGACCTTTCAGAACACGCAATGACTTGAGATTGATACTGTTTTTCGAAAGAGATGGAACCGTTGTGGAGCAATCCATCAGGGTTGTATCCTTGACCTTGGCCTTTACCCTCTCGATCTGTTGATGAAGTTGGCATGTTTCATGATGGGCTTTTTCGATCCGGGAGGTCAGGAGCTCCTTAATCGACACCGTTTCCAGTGCATCCATGTTTATAGTGTCCACTTGAAATAACTGGGTGTCTCTTGAATGTATGAATGTAAGTTATAAATTCTCTTATCTATTATGGATCAACCCACACACACTTATTAGGCAGATCAACAATCCAGTCGTTATGCCACGTTCCTTCGTTCTGTTTCGGCCTGTGTCGGTACTTAAAAGGATTCAGATCGAAAACCGCCAAAATAAGACGGAATCGTATAAAATCAGAGTTTGTCTGCTTTAAGGGGTGACGTTCCAGCGATCAGCCTGGGTATGAGGAGTCATGAAGCGTGCCTCATTTCGGAAATCGAAAGCCTTAAAAATCGGATTAGAGAGGGGAAACTAGCTGAATATGTGGTTCAGAGCACACTGATAGCCTTTAAAGCGGCATGCGTTAACAAAAATGGGATCAATATAGCCTTATTCTTTGTTTCTATCAACTATAGATATCTGTCTATTCCACATAGGATGTACCCAACTATACTATTATGAGCCACCGTGAAAACTCTCAGCTAAGTTGGTAACCTGGCCGAGTGGTCTAAGGCGCCAGGTTAAGGTCCTGGTCTCTTCGGAGGCGTGAGTTCGAACCTCACGGTTATCACTATTGCAAATATTTTTTTCGCGTCTTTACTTTAACGCTATCTATATCGGAGATGGCACACTATAAAGTGGATATACAACATATACAACATATACAACATATACAACATATACAACATATACAACATATACAACATATACAACATATACAACATATACAACATATACATATTACGAGCAGATTGCTTCGCTGTCGCCCACGAGTTTTACGCGTCATCTTACCAACTAGAATTCCAAATATTCAATATAACATCGTATATTATAACGCATATATGATTCAGTAGAGTCGAGTCTACCTAACGTTTTACGATAACTATCTATTATACATAAATGAAACCCAGCAAAAAAAAATTTCGAAAATTATACCATGCAATCTGTCATAATCATAAGACTGAAGGTCTCGAGATTAGAACAACAGCACAGCAGCAGCAGCGGCAGCAGCGACGCCGGCAACACCGACGGTGTTACCGACACCCTGGTACGTTGAGACTGTGTACAGGGATGTGGTAGTGCTGTTTGAGTTGTATGTGACGAAAGTAGTTGGGGTGACAGTGACATCGGTAGAAGCCTTGGTGGAAACGGTGACAGTTGGTGTTGTGGTGACGTCGACGTAGGTGATCTCCTCCTCAGAAGAAGAGCTGGCGGTAGAAGACTTACCGATGGAAGTAGTAGCGTATATAGTCTCTGTTTCACCGGAAGTGACTGTGCTAGTAGTAGTAGCAACTGCAGTGGAAACAGTGGTGACACAAGTCTTTGTACCACAAGAGGTGATGGTGACAAGAGTAGTGTAATCAATCTCGACGGTAGTCGTAGATGTGACCTCCGTAGAGACAGCAGAAGCAAGAGCAGCAAGAGCAAGTGGAGCAATAGTAGAGAACTTCATTGGGTTTGATTAAAAGGAGTGGGTTTCGGGTGAAAGAGTGGACGTATTCCAAGATACAATTAGCGAAGACTATTGAGTGAATGTGGACTAAGAGAAAGGGCAGAAAGAGAAAGCATTGGAACTCTGGAACCCAAGGGGGAAACAGGTCTCTTTATAGCTTTCGTTCGTACCCAAGAACGATCCATAAGAGATTATTCTAGTCCAGGACTTGTCAAACATGTGGCGCGTCATTGAAAGGAGATTTGTTTATTTGTTTAGCTCCTTTCAACATAACGGGGTAAAACTTGCCCAGCGAGAACCACCTCAATACAGCAATTGCTAGGGAAATGGCCAATCTATTTACCTTTCGATATGCACAGCTGTTGACATTATGTGATGTTGACGACGCGTTTGTTTGTGTTCTTGAACGCGCGACGCGTGCGACGCGTCGCATGCGCGTCTGGGAAGGAGTATACCCGTGTCTCCCATACACTCTGAGCGCCTCTCTTTCCGCAGCTTTTTGGGGAGTTCAGTCACATAATCGGACCTATCCATGGCGAGATATATCGAGATCTAAAGGTCTGGCATCTATTGTGACCCGTCTAGCTCTTGAGCTTGGTGGGCCGATTTCCTCGTTTTGACGGATTTGGCCCACTAACATTTCTAACGCGTAGAACACTATAAAGGTTCTTTTGCGTGTTATGGACTAGATTACAATTACTCCAGGCTCGTTTCGTTGCCTTGCAGCCAGCGGGCTACGCTGAAGACCTATGAGCGAAATTGACTCTTCTCATTCCGGTTTTTACGTCGAAGGGGTGAGAGAGATGTATATTAGGACGTTTTGCATACATGTATGTACGGTACTGACAAAGCGCAAACCCCGAAAATGACAACTGAGATAGGCTCTGGCTTCCGGTGTTCAGCCTTCTAGGCTGTGGTGAAATCATCGGTTTTGGAATGGAGGCTTGTCCTGTGCTTTTACTGGTAAGTCCATGCGCGTATAACTTTATTGGTAATTACTTGTAGTATAGGAATCAGAACCCAGACAAATTTAACACAAGTCGCACTCATACATCACCAAGTGTAGATACCCAATGAAACCTATTTACTGAGGAACCCATGTGAGATTGGAGAGAATGTAGAAAATTTTTGAATAGGAGTTACTAGTTAAGTGAATTGAGGGCAAATAGAGGCTTAGTCCAGTCATATGTTTCACTGCGTTGAGCCGTAACAAGGCTCATCTACAAGCCAGTTAATTATGGAGACCCTAAAGGGAAACCGCCAAAAAAAACAGAGTACGTCATACTCATTTTGACACAGTGATATACTACATACTATTCTGCCACTCATAGAGTGTGGGCTTTTTCCTCTCGTCGATGGTACTGAAATCAAACCCTTCAGAGAATAATGGCGTGTTTGCGACACTTGGAACAACAGTCTGTGCTTGATCTGCCCTCACATTAGAAACAGTAGACAATTCTTCATACTTGCCTAATTCCTGAATATCGATGTCAAAGTCCAACCAGGGTGCCAAAGCAAGCGATCCATCCGCAGCAAAGTCAAGCTCGATATTCTCATCTAGTGAGATATCTGAGGCTATCGATGGTGCAACTTTATAGCCATTATTAAATAAGTGGGAGTGAGAATTGTTGCTGTTGCTATTCCCTTCTGGCGAAGTGAGATGTGATAATGAGGCAGATCTATTGCGAGCTGCACTAGATAGTGTGGTCAGTGCCGCAACACGTTGTTGTGCAGTGGAATCCATAAGTGTAATTGGTGGAGCTGTTAATTGGGATAGCATCTGCTCAAGTTGGTCACCATTATTCTCGTTTTGCAGAGGGGACGGCTTAGCCCCACCTTTTGTTGATGCTGATGAGGACCTTGCCTTCTTGTCTGATGTCGAATTAGATCTCTTTAAAGAGCTCGGCTGTGCCAGGATGGCTTCCACGGATTTCTCCAACCAGTCAACGCAATGCTTGGACAAAGATCCTGGAATATCACCCAAATTATGCGACCTAAGCTCTGCAACAGAACTCTGTAAAACACTTTTACTTTCCTGAAATAATGCCCCACCTCGCGTGTATTCCAATGCACCTTTGGCAGTCAATAGTGTTAGTCTTGTCTTAGTACGTGGGATGTTCATAGGAACAGGGACAGTGGATAAGGAAGCCAGAATAGACAGAATCGCCAGAGCACATTGCTGGACGACAATGTGCGATGCAGAGCCGGATCCAGTTGTATTACCGCTCATGCGTCTGCCAATCTCCGAGGCGATGACTGGTAAATGGATAAGAAGTTTTGCAGTGTAGTACAAGAGCACAAGCAGTGGAAGCTGGAAGCTCGATTGTGGAGCGATGTTCTTCCTAGGAAGTCCATTAACGTCAAGTTCAAATCTCATTGAAGCCGGAAGTTCACGTCTCCACGCATCCAAAAGTCCTTCATGGATAAGGGTCTGTTTATGATGCATTGCCTGAGAGGATGAACCATGACGTTGGAAGACAAAGTCAAGGATATTACCAAGGACCGTAGAGTATCGCATTACAGCGAGAGACAAGTTCGAAACCTTACCAACAAGAGACACCTTGTTATTGTTAACTAGCACCACATTTACCCCTTCAGAAGAATTAGAATCGTCACCTGTGGGGAGTGCACACTCAATCTCTGTGTCCTTAAAAAGACGAGGAACACCGAGCTGCAAAGAAGAAAATGCATCCAATGAGTAAACACACCAGAATAAGATACGACGTTCCCCCTGCTGGGATCTAGAAACCGTGGATCCAGAGTTCCCCAGCACCGCAGAAGGGCAGCGATGAAGTCTTAGTTGCTGGGCCATAGTGGCAACTCGACCACGCAATGAATAACTCGACGCAACATCGCCAATGTGCAGGGCGTATAGAAGTGCCAACGATAGCACTTGGAGAGATTGAATTGAGCAAGCAGATGCCAAAGAGGAACCAACGAGCTGACCAATAAGAGTGTCCAGACGAGCAATTAGATCTCTATCTTGGGACTCTGTGCCTTTCTGTACAGGCTCGCTTTGAGAGAGCAGCGCCAGTTGGATCACAAGCGCAAGAACTGCACCGATTCTTTCACGCCCGAGCATTGCATTGTCGATGAATCGACTCTCAGCAGACTTAGTAAGATTTGAATATTGAATTAGAAACGAGCCTTGGTCAACAATAGGTAGTACGTGCCCCCAGCGTTGGAAGAACACAGTTACAAGCTGGTCCAGCTGGATCTTTGGTGGAAGTCCCAAAGATGAAAAGAAGAGCTGTGATTCCGGAGGTGTGATTTTCTTAAAATCAATAGAAGACAATGAAACAGGATTCATAACTTGGAATTGTTGAGGAACTGCCAGCTTTGGATTTTCTTTGAGTGCAGCAATTGTGGAAGCTGTGGAAAAGCAAGCCGAACTATCAAATCCATGGACTTCACCAATCTTGCTGAGCAATGTAGGGACAAACAACGTCTCCTCGGTGGAGCGTGGTACTGACATGGCAACAAGATTGGCTAGGCCGCTTGCGTTACCCAAGAAATTTGCACTTTTCAGCTTTGAAAGGGCAGCAGCAGCAGACAGTCCTGGAGCCTGGGATTGCTCGAAGGAGATTTGGCCGTTCCTGTATACTGGGAGTTCGTCGTTATATACAGTTGCGATACCACAGTAACTAGAGCCACCATATGCGGAGCCTTCGCCCGCAAACGAAAGCGAGTCGTCGTCCGTCAAGTCACCGTGGTCAAGATCTGCAGAGCTCGCAATGCTTACCGGTCGTTCATGCACAGAGTGGGGGTAGTTGGAGCAGCATCCAGGACCTGAGTGAGTATGAGGAGTTGTATCGTCATCTTTACGGTTGAGTCTTTCCAAAGCAGCGAGGTTGGTTGAGCTCAATGGTTCTATCCGAGAAATGATCTCAGCCTTCTCATCTTTCATTTCCAGCAGTGCTAGAAGTCGTCTGTTTTCGGCCTCAAGTTCACGCACACGCTCTTCTAATGTTTCAGTATATCCCCTAGGAAATGCCCTTCTTGACAGCCGATCAGAGAGCTTACACTCGAAACCCACCGCAGCACACTGAGAGCACTGCGGCCTCTTGCCGTCACAACGAGTCTTCTTTAGTCGACACCGGTCACATGCCTGTGCCACACGTTCTGTCTGGGAACCCGGAGTTCGGATTACCTTTGTCTTAGGCTGTTTGCTGGGGTCAGTCTCTTCCGTTGACATTTGTGTCTGTTCTCGAGAGATTCCGACCCAGCCTGGTGATGAATGCCAACTATACAACTTCACAGACAAAAAAAAAGAATGTCACAAGGATAGAAGGTTACAAGATTAGGAGCTTCGAGGATTCCGAACACTTTGCAATTGCCCAAAAATTCCTCCGTAGAGTGATCGTATACCAATAAAAGAAAAGAGGACCCTTGCTCGTTGTTCTCTGTCTTTGCCCCAGCTTATGGGAGTTCACTTGCCGACAGTCTATCAGACACTGTGTTTCTTTGTTTCTTCCAGGAATAAACGGACCCGAGATATATCACAAGACAACAAAAGCAACACTGCAACACTGTAAAGAGAAACCGAGACCCGTCGGCAACTCTTTCCTGCTTTTGATGAAGAGAAAGAGGAAAAACACTGGGTGTGGGGCAGAAGCTGGGGAGGTCAGCCCAGGAGTAAAGCGCTTTTCGCCAAAATACCCAATACGGTAATCAGATGTCGGAGATGTGCTGGCGGAGCCCGAATTGGCGCATTCACCGCGCCGAATCGCGCCACTTTGTGTCAATCTGCACACCAGTGCGCCAAACATCCGAATACGGTATTTTAGTGCCTGATTGCGCCGATTTGCGCAGAGTTTCCTAATAGAGTACTTTACATGTTTTGTCTGGCTCATCTCATCGAATCCACAAGTTCTTTCACTGTATCAACACAAACTACTCAGTCATGATGGCATCTTCGCTTTCCTTATCCGGGGTCGGCTCCGTCGAAGTGTTGGCGACTCCATGGATACCACCGTCGCCATCGTTGTCGTTGTCGTTGTCGTCTTCATCGTCTCTAACGTTTTCATCATCGTCCTCATCGTCCTCATCGTCCTCATCGTCTTCATCCATCTCCGATTCTTCGCTTGAAAGAGCCACTAGGTCTACTTCATCGTCATCAACGTCGACGTCGACATCAACATCGTTGCCGTTACCATTGTCATTGATATTGCCATTCTCATCGTCATCATCGTCACTATCATGCTTCACGTCATCGTCTTCCAAGCCAACAATCCGCTTGATAGCGTCGAACATTCGGAGTTTGTCTCTGTACTGTGTTCTAATGGTGTCAATCTCTTTCTCGTAGTCAGCAGCATTCTGGATTAACCGTTCTCTAGCAGCCTTGAGCTCCCCGACAGACTTCGTCACAGACGCATGGATCTCGTACACCCTTACCATACCGGTTCCGGGCCTTGTGTCCTTGTCCTCTGAACCGTTGCCATTGCGCTGTGCAACCCAATGTCTAACAGGCTTGACATTTCTGCACCTCTTAACAGCGTCGGCCTGATCACCAAACACTTCGACGAGCTCTTCTTCCGTGAGACGAACAGACGCACCAACGTTTCTATCTCTGGCCCGGCTTCTACCAATCTTGGAACCGTCGGTACCTGAAGGTGGCATCTCGAACTCCGCAATAATGCTGTTGATTTGGGAGATCTCACTTTTCTTCCTTGACAATTCCTCGATACGCTTCTTCATCACAATCAGTTTCTTCTTGAGCTCTTCCTTTCTTGCTGATACCGCATCCTCGCTCAAAGCCGACGCCAGGGTCCTTGTATCAAGTTCTGTAGCCTCGAACCGCCGCTTCCAATCGCCACTCTTCGCATACGCAATTTCATACTTCTTCTCGAGCTCTATGCGTAGTGCACGCAGGTCAACCACGCTAAGCTTCGGTAGCGGGCGTGTTGCTGACGATAAAAGAATGTTGCTTACATGATCCTGAAGCACCACAATCTTCTCAACATAAGAGCGAACAGGTGCACCAAGCTCCTGTGGGTTCGTCACTCTGCTTTCTGTGACTTTTCCTGCGTTTCAGCAGTTAGTACATATTCTGTTCTTAGCCTCCCAATAAATGTTCAGAACGCGCCATAAGCTCAACTTACGGATATCTGCTGTTGTCCCAAGAACCATTGTACGTTCTCTTGTATTCTCACAGCTTCCGGTATTTCTCTTATACTTTTAGCGTGTTCTTGTACTCCTCTATGTACTCGTTGTGCCACTCTTTGTGGCCTGAGCGTGTTGTAGAAGCTGGTAAGAAAAGGTGGAAGAACGATGCGAAAACAGTGTTGATGGTCTGGATATCGAACGAGTTCGCGGAATGGACGACACCCGGACACCAGATGATCTGGCAACTAATCCATCATCGGTTAATAGTAAAGCGAAAGAGTACGCTTAAGTGTTTTTTAAGACTTTTAAGGAACAATTGTGGCATATGAAGACAGAGCAAACGGTAATAGCCTTAGCAGCTCTTGCTACGACGGCACAGTGGCGCGAATTTACAAGGACGGCTGTACTTGTGTCGCCAGAGGTAGCACTCGAAGTACTGTTGGCATACACTCCATTACAGATAGAGTCGTCCCAACTATTATTTCTGAAGAAAATTGTCTCAGAAAGAGTTAACGGCGCTCATGGAATGGACCTGATGGATGTTGTGAGCGTTACGCCGCTTCTCCACCTCCTCCTGGATGTGAGCTCTGAGAATCTTGAGGGTCGGTTCGGTGTTCTCAAAGCTTACGCTCATGAACAATGCCAGAAGTACCTCTTTGATTCGACTTCCAACGATCTCCTGCTGGAGTTCGTCAAAGCCATGACCCGGAGGATGGATTCAGAGATGGCGTGTGGCTTTGGTGAGAAACTATTCACACTTGTTGAACTTCAACCATCGTTCCAACACTGGCGAGACACCGTCTACTGGCCTTACAAGTACTATAACTCCAAAGATGGATGCTCAACACTTCTACAGTTTGAGTGCTCTGCGGTATCCGATTCGAAGAGAGCAGTTAACATCTTTACTCTGCTGATAGAAAAGAATATGGGCAACTTGGACCCCCCTTTTGAACACTTCTTGGAGTCTTCTGACGAAGGTACGCTGTTCGATTTCATCCAGGAACTATCGAACGTTCACCAGATTACAACTATCGCAAGCATTACCCTCTTTAGTGCAATAGTTACCCTCATGTTTGCATCATCAACAATGAAAGACGAGTCTCTGAAGCTCATTGTGGCCATCTATGATTCTTACCCAAACCCAACAGCACAGGCATTGCAAATCATCAAGTCGGCACTTTCTGTTCTCGCTAACAATCACAACACACAAGCCATAACCTTACTCACTAACGCTGTGAATGCTGCTCTTGCATTTCCACTAGACTTCTCTACCCTTTCAGAGCTTACACTGTTGTCTCGTGACCCTCAGAAGCAAGAACAATTCTTTGCGCATGTCATTGATTCTCTCACACCGAACTCAGCGTCTCGGTTCCTTTCATTGTCATCGGTTCTAAAGCCAATTCTTTTTCCAAATGTTGATGAGAAGACTGCCAGAAAACTTGTAATGTCCCGTTTCCTTTCCCTGAGACTTTACTCGGATATTGATGTTTCTTCCGCCGACGAGGAGATGGTGATTGATCACTTCTGGACATGTTACAAGACTGCAACAAATGGTTCTAAGGACCGAGGTGAGCTCAATGCTGGTTACCGTGCTCTCAAGATGGTTCAGCCACCAACACCACAAACAATAAAGCTACTGAGGTTTGTAGATGCTGTGGATACCTTGTTCCAGTATTCTATCTATTTCAAACGAGGATCTCCGCTACGCCCAAACGACCTTTTGGCCTTTGAAGATCTCTCTGTCGTGGCACAAAAAGTACTTGAACTTAACTCTACAGCGTATAATGCCCCAGACGACCTACACATGCTTCTTCAGGAACTGGCATTGGGCATTAATGCTACCGTTCCATCTTCAACCGATGTCCAATGCCTTTGCATCGATTCCTCCCTTGTTAACAGCGACTTCGATTTTGCCTATGAGAGTTCAATGAGTCTGTTTGCGACACTTTCAAGGTTAGAACTGGAATCAAAGTGGGATTCTTTCTTCCAGGTGGCTAAGTACGTTTCTCCAGAGTGGTTTGATCTCGACGATGGAACTCCAGAGCCAGTGTTGAAGAAGCAGATGACATTGCTGTCCAAGACTCTTGTTGTGACACCATTAAAGCATGCACAAGTTGTCGTTAGACAATGGCGATCCCATGATTTGGACTTGTCGATTAGAAATGAGGCGGATCATGAGGATTTGACCAACCAACAACCGAAGTCTCTAGATCAGAGATTGGCTAGAGCTTTGAGCTCCACTGCTGGCGAATTACTAAACGACGGAAAACGTGCACAAGTATCGAACTTGCTGGCAAGTGGACTTGGCTGGGCTATTGGTGGCAGAAGATAACAAATACAAGTAGCTACTTATAATGATACAGCCTTTTGGCTCTTTTCTTTTCTGATTTCATAGTTATAACATATTCATATCCGCATGTCATAAACAATAATTATCATGGAGAGTATACTCTAGATACAACTTCTGCTCTTGCATGTTCAGAGTAGTCGAGATCAGATGAAACATCGAAATTTCTCATCCTATGTCCACGTTTCTTGATGCTAACGAAGTCGTTAGAGCGCTGATCTTCGTAGCAGGTCAAATCTTGGAGAACATTTGAATCTTCAAAGTACGAATCTTCAGGAGGTGATATTTCAGCTTGGGCATGATGCTTAATAATCTGTTCAATCTCTGACGTTGCATTTTCAGAAGCATAAGCTGTTGGATGCTTGTATTCTGGATAAGGGTGGAGACGGGATGGTAATGGTTTAATAAAGTCACCATAATGTGATTCAAAGGCTTGCTCCTCTAGCTTGTAATTACCATGTATTCTCTCGGACGCCTGTTTAGCATTCGATAAATTCTTGTAAAACTCAATCACCTTTGGATGAGCAAATACCTTGGTCTCATCAAAATTTAAAACCTGTAAGCCTTCACGATTCACAGCTCGTGAAATGGCAACATATGCCTGTCCCTTCTCAAAGACCCTTTTTAAGTTGACACGCACCCTTGGAAGTGTCTGACCCTGAGACTTGTGAATTGAAAGTGCCCATGCAAGCATAAGAGGGAGTTGCATTCTCGTAACGAGCGGTTTCTGCTGTTCATCCTCAATTGACCAAGTTTCAGGACAGACTAGCACAGTACGCGTCTGTCCCGAGGGGGTTAGGAATTCAACTAACGGTAGCTTTTGACCTCTGGAAGATTGATGTAATCTGTTCATTAACTCAATTTTTCTCCTCTTATTACGCATCTGCTCTTCGTCATTCGAGTCAATGTTCCTCAAGAATCCAAAAACAGTATCCTCCAAAATCTCTTCGGCCTGATCATCAAGGCCTGGTAAAACATTATCCTTTACTGAAACACCTAAATTCTTATCGCCTTGATTTTGCACAGTTCTGGCAATGTGTTCCTCCAGTTCATGATCATCGTACTCGCCATTTTCCAACTTTTCATAACCCATGTATGTGTCCCTGTCAACAAAGGCAATAACGGTACCCAAAGAACCATTAACCAAGGTTTCATCTAAGTTCTTAATCATCATGACCTGTGCACCCTTTTTCAATGTGAGCTGTTCGGGAGCCATGAAGTGAAGAAGGAGTCTAGAACGTTGTTCCCGATCCACAAGAACGCCACCATCATGCGCTTGATAGTGATGTAACGGTGTAGTAAGTGCATTTAGTCTTAGAGCATTCGCCCTCTCAACCTCCGCCCTAGTAGAGAACAGCTCCGCCGGAGCTTGACCTTCTGACAAGTCACGTTCCAATGCTTTAAACTTTTCTAAAGAATCATATGTAACAATACCCAATCTCATGTCGTTGAGCATGTTGATAAATTCTAAATCACCCTCTTGACGGAACACCTTCTGCAAAGTAATTGTACTCTTTATCGTCCGTTTCCAAGAGTGGGATTCAAAGCAGAAGTTGGCGTTCTCCAACTCTGTGGAGACAGGAGGCAATTGGAAGAAATCACCACAGCAAATGACCTGAATACCACCAAACGGTGCATCGTTTTTTCTGACAGTACACGCAATATTATCTAGTTTGTCGAAGAGTTCACCGCTTATCATTGAAACTTCATCAATAATAAGTATCTTGAGATTCTTCCAGCGATTTAAAGACTTTCTGTTTCTCTTGACCATTTTGACAAGGTCCTCAGCAGAACCTTTACCAAGCCCAATACCAGCAAATGAGTGGAGTGTCATACCACCAATGTTACATGCCGCAAGACCTGTTGAAGCAGTGACTGCAACAGAACCAACAGGCATCTTCCTCTTCAAAACCTTTATCAGTTCCCTCAAGAGAACAGACTTACCAGTACCTGCAGAACCTGTGTAGAACAGGGAGTTTCCCTTAAGAGTCATGTCCACAATGTATTGCTGTTCTTCAGAAAGAACCAACGGTCTAACCTGTTTCTTAGCGTCGGTGGCCATTCCCCTCTTCTGCGTACAAGCTGCAACTGGTTTCTGTGTCATGAGCATCAGCTGTGGAGTGTCCCTAGAACCTTGCTTGGCTTTATGAGTTTCAGACTTGAAGGCATTACTAGGGCAAGAACTCCGGGGTCGAAGAGGTCGTTTTCCAACACAAGCTCGCTTATAAGTATCTTCGGCCTCTAGTGTTCTAGAATTTGTATTTGTACTTGGAAGACCCTTATTAGCAGGTGCGCTGCTGTTCAAAGGCCTTACTATTCTAAACTGCGGGGGTTGAGACACCACAGGGGGAACATTGATGAATGGCTTCAGTGAAGGCTTGTACTTTCGATCATAATCGGCCATGTTGGGATAGAGCGGTACATTTACGTCGTGGAACTGTGTAGAAGCATCGATTGGAAGGGAGGAACGGACAGCTTCTTTAGCTTGAGATACTTCTGGGCGTGAAGAGATAAGAAAAGGGTTTTCCATATTACCACCTTCCTCTTCTGCAAGACTACATTTCCTAAAAGGTTGTCTTGGAATCGAAGAAGGGATATTTGGGTAAAGCGTCTCAAGTCTATGGTAAGTCGGTGAAGAAGTCTCAGGTGCTGATACTTGAATGTCCGACACTTTGGCCTGGAACTCTCCCTGAGACCCAATTGTGTCAGCAAAGATCTCTTCCAAGTCTTCAAGCTTAGCAGGAGAAGCAGCAGGACCGACTACAGTTATAGCTTCTGGAGGAGAAATGCGCTGGTGTGTCAGCTGTGAGATTTTCGTTCCTCGTGAAGGACACGGTGGCGGAGAGGACGAAGATGATGCTGACCATGACGACGTGAAACTCTTCACGAGTCTTGTAAGCCGAGATTGCGAGCCCACTGGAGGTACTGTTTCTTGTGGTACATCATCAAGTTCTTCGAGCTCATCACTAAAGTCCCGCTCAAAGTCCTGTTCAAACTGGGTATTATGGGGTCTTAGCGGCGAGAGCCTTACTTTCTTTGACGATACCTTTAGTGGCGATGGAGGCGACGACGATTCCACTCGAATAACAGCTCTATTTGACGGTGTTGAAGCCATAGATTTCGGGTCAATGTTCTCCTGGCTTTCAAATGACTCCTCCAGAGCGGCCAGATCGGCCTGGTCGATAGTAATCTTTGGTGGCATCAAAAGCGTATGGGCGTAATGGCAGCGGACAGCGGTTCGCAGCAGCAGGAAAGCGAGCCGCGTCTGGAACTGTGTGGAGTCTCTAAGCATACAGTCCTTAAGAAATAAGGGCACGGGACACCCACACACGTGTGTTCTCCGCTGCTAAATATTCCTTGATATCTTAAGCTCCCTGTTCGAGCCCTTTTGGTGGTTACTTGTTGGTGTTGATCATAAGAAACCAGAAATGCGCGTTTCTGGTTGGGGCGAACGCCAAAACGCGACTTTCGCGTCTTCGGGGACGCGACGGCACTCGAGAGTGGACATAAAGAGCAGAGGACTATAGAGCTAGAAAGAGCTACTAGGACTTATAAAGAGCTATAAAGGCTTCTACGCTCCTATTGAGACTTGTGGAAGTCCAGCTAACAGAACACTGGCTTTCCGATTCTCGCGATGACACTTGTATGGCGGTCGATGACCGTTCCCTCGACAGAACTACAGCTCCACAAGGTATTGCGATGTGGCCAGGCTTTCAGGTAAGCAGGTATATTAAAAGGACCATATTCGGTTTACTAACCCACTACCACAGGTGGAAGAACATTAACAACGTGTGGTCGTCATCACTGGGACAAAGGGTAGTCTTTCTCAAACAGGAAGGGGACGAGCTGCAATATGCGTCGCTTGTTCCAGGTGCTGGTGCTGATGATGGTTCGGATGATGCTGCTATCACCCTCAGAGACTACTTCAACTTGGATATCGTTGTCACAAACCTCTTTGAGCAGTGGTCCAAAACAGATGCCGTCTTCAAGAGAACTTCCGTCGGGTTCGAAGGTGTGCGTATGCTACGACAGGACCCTTGGGAGAACCTCGTATCGTTCATCTGTTCTTCGAACAACAACATAAAGCGAATCTCTCAGATGTGTGATAACCTCTGCATCCACTTTGGTACGCTTCTTGTGTCGCATGAGGGAGTCGATTACTACTCGTTCCCACCACCAGAGGCTCTTGCTCATGGCGATGTTGAACAGCGTCTCAGAGACCTGAGCTTCGGGTATAGGGCCAAGTATATCCACAAGACCGCACAGCTGATGCTTGGGTCCCCAACGAACCATCTTGCGAGTCTCCGGAAGATGTCATACGAAGATGCCCATGCTGAGCTACTGAAGTTCACGGGTGTTGGTCCCAAAGTAGCGGACTGTGTGTGTCTGATGTCGTTGGATAAGCATGATGCGATCCCTGTCGATACGCACGTCTACCAAATCGCCAAAAGAGACTACAAGCTGAAATCAAAGGGCGATGCGGTGACCCCGAAGACCTACGAGCTTGTGAGAAAGCTGTTTGTGGACCTGTGGGGTCCGTACGCTGGCTGGGCACAGAGCGTGGTGTTCACTGCGGATCTTAAAGACTTAAACAATGGTGTGAATCAGGCCCACGGTGAAGATACTAAGATAGATACGAGCGCTATAAAGAAACGGGACAAGCAAGAAACTGTTACAAAAGCTGTGGATAGTGTTAAGGAAGAACTGGAAATCGAATATTCCATCACAGGGCGTCCAAAGAGACGCAAAACCATTCGGGTGGAGCACAATTAGAGTGCATTTGGAGCCCAAAAAAGTGTCTACAAACAGCATAAAACATTTCCAATACTCTTTTTAAAGCATAGCCAACACTTGTAGTCATAATCATTCAACTATTTACAAACTTTTTTTGGTGAAACAAAGCGAAGTCTAATACCCATGCACTCCATAATCACGCCTCGGCATGGAGTTCATCAATGTATCTCTTAATTGTTGCGATCTCGTCGAGTCGGTTCACATATGTGTCATTGGCCTGGAGCTCTGAAACAGTATCCATCGCAGACTCTACGTCCTTGACGACTGGCTCAGCATAGAAAAGCAGCAGACACTGACCAGCATCACTAACGTCTTTGAGCTCATTATACTGCGCATGACCCTTACCATAACGTTCCAGCTTCAGCTTGGCTATATACTTAATACCCTTGACGAAGTTGATGTCAACAGTGTTCTCATCAACAATTTCGGAGATACCGAACATCGAATACTGAAGTCTGATGAGCGCTTGTTGGATTTCCTTTTCCTCGTCCTTTGGAGCTTCAAGGTAGTACTCTGTGAAGTCCTTTAGTAGTGTTTCTTGGTACTCCGGTAGTGCTTCTCTAGCATTTGCTTGGGCATGCGACCGCTCGCTCAGAACGTGTCTGATACGCCACATCGTTTCTCTAACGAGGTCGCTCTTCGCCATGAACTGTTGATCTGGCTGGTCTACCTCGGCTTGGAGCACCTGGATCTCTCTGGCAAGGATGTTACGTTCTTTCAAGCAGCTGTACCACAGACTGTGCAAGTCCTCGAAGCTTTTGCGTCTGAGCTCCGGTACAGTCCATGAGCGGCCAGCATTGTCGAGGTCCTCGTATGTTCTCAAATACTTCTTGTCATGGAAGAACTGCCACAGTGGGTGATCATCGCTCACTTCAAAGTTCTTCACTGTCGGTGTAATTGGGGCCTTAATCTTTAGCGGCACGCCCTTTTGTCTCAGGAAAAGCTGTGACGTCGTATGCAGCGATCTTGCCTGAGTCGCTGAGAACATTTTCGCCATATTCAACACCGATGACCGTGTGCTCCCTTAGTTCCTTCGTCTTCTTTGTGTGTCGGCCTGGTTCTCTTGGTTGAGTTTTTTTCATAGTGGAAATGATTGTGAGTGCCGCATAACCACTTAGATAGCCACAGGGTCGCATAACCGGAGCCCTTGGCACAGTGCCGCACAACCATTCTATTTCAGAAACGCTCTTAAAGAAGAACCATGAAGTTTGGACTTTCCGCAGTAACTACGTAACCAGGAGTGTCTGAACTGTTGAATGCTCAAGTCTGATAGATATATACCCATGAGCATCATACCGATGTTCTTCTTGACCTAGACATCCGGAATATGATCTCCTACTTCCTTGGGTTAAGGACTAGGATGATCCAAAGTCGAGACCTTGTCGCCCATGCACATGAGTAGGTTCATAAGGTGATTAGAAGAGGGTTTAAAATGTTCGTAAAACCGTATATAATGGGGTAGAGTTATGAATCATGGTAAAAAAGAAATAGTCATAATCGCTTTTTTCATCTTATCATCCACCACACCGCCCAGACACGGCCCCATCATGCGGATCGTGAAGAACAAGGAAGGCGGGCTCCCCACTCTTTGTTTCAAGTCACAAGTACTTTTCTCCTTGTATCGAGACAGGGTTACCATATATCTTTCAATATTAGCTCAACACAGAGTTTTGAGAAGATAGAGAAAAGTGACAGCAACCTAGAGTGCGGAGAATTCAAGATGTCAAGTCCTGATGACAAGTCCACGGAGCCCGAGAAACTTGAGAAACTTGAGAAAGCTTACACAACCTTACAATCGAAGGAGAAGCTATTTCTGTTCACATTTAAGCTCCATGGTATCGCTCTCCTGCTTCTTTCCTCCGCTATAATGCCATGCGACAGTTATACATAATCAACTTCTCAAAATCGGGGATCTTACTCACAAGGATGACGTGATTAGACATGTGGAGTCTCTTATTGTGAGACTCGCTGGAGAGGAAAGTAATGTCAAAGTCTTTCCCTTAGTTTCTCTGTCTTGGGGCTTAACTCCTGCTGCATTCTTTTCTAACAATCAAAAGGACAGAACATTGTACTTGGCCATGATAATAGTTACAAATGTATTTTATTTAACCATGAGATGCTTATACTTGCCTTCTCCTGTTCTTTCTCAATGGCCGGAAATCATGTCTGAATGGATGTTCAATGGTAATCCTGATGGAGGTGAATTCAAGAATGCTATTATCGCCCATGCAACTTCACTGATTAGACTACTTTGGATCTTCAGCTCTGTGAACATCTTGTTTGTGGTCGTCATAGTAACTGTTATGAACTAGATTATTGTGACTAATGTGTTTTGTGAACACATCTTTGTGACCCACTATTTGTTTGCTATTTGTGTTGTACGCCTCTTCACCATATGCCTACGGCTTGCAAGAGAATACCACAAATAGACCTACGATACGTATTTTATATATGTTTACGCTTCTTAATAATAACCCATGAATACCCTGGGACACAAGAATACTTCATAGTAGTCGCTATGCAATATTGCATAAGAATTAGCACATTGTCGTATATCTCGTTACGAAGCAAGTTCCCATAGCCTAGAGATTATGTAACGTATTATGTAACCCGGAGCTTCGCGATTTTTGGCTCAACTCGAGGAACGCTGGTCATTAAAGCACAGACCGCAAAACAGAACGACTGCCCATCGAGCAGCTCCAGTCGTTGTTGAAATCTGTATTGCGTTTGAGGATGTCTGACACATCTAACGAGCCTCTTGACCTAATTAGACTACTGCTTGACGAGCAGGTGTACCTAAAGCTCCGTGGGGCCAGGGAGATCACGGGAAAGCTCCAGGTAAGTAGCTCCATCAGCATCAGCCCAATCTTTTCCACAGGGAGAGCCAAATAAGTGTGGGACAATGACACTAACAGATCCTTTTAGGCGTACGACTCGCACTGTAACATTGTGCTTAGCGATGCTACCGAGAAGATATATGAAACCACCGGCGATGATGTGACTTCCACTACAAAGAGCTCAGAGATCCTGTTCGTGAGAGGCGACAGTGTAATCCTCGTGAGCACACCCCCTACTGAATAAGTATGCAACCACAGGACCAGCACAATCAAAAGGGACACAGTGTACTATAGAATTGACGAATCGCTAATGCCAATGCTTCTATTATTACTATTACTATTACTATCATCATCATTGTAATGCAAACAGCATATGCCGTAGTCTAAATACTGTTTCTTCTTTGGGTGCCGCGGTTATTGGTTTGATTGAACATGCCAGCAGCTGCAATTATTGGCAACTGGTTGGTTTCGCTTAGCTCTTTAATCACCATGTGGCCATAAACACTGCCAACGTTATAGATCTCCTCGAACTTGGCAAAGTCCAGAGTAGCGTAGTTCTCAATTGGGGGACGTAAGTAGATAACGCCAGGTGTGTTCTTTGCACGCTCCAATGCATTAACGGAAGAGACATAGCACAGTCTCATTTGAATTTCAGACATTGTTGGAACATTTGGGTGTGCGGAGAATGGATTCCATTTGTTCACGAACGCCCATAGACCACTCAAGGAGTCGCCGAATGTCATTGGGGTTCGGTCATCTACAGACCCAACGTCAACAGCAAAGATGATAGAGGCACCTCTGTTCTTCATCTCTTCAACGGGGAGGTTATCAACATACCCTCCATCAAGCAGCATCGACCCATTGTCGGTAATGGGTGGTAGCAACCCAGCAAGTGACATCGATGCTCTGATATATCGCCATGCAATACCACTCGAGTGGATCTCCATGCAAGAATTGGTAATGTTTGTGGAATTGCAATAATATGGCAGCCAAAAGTCTTCAATTCTTGTATCACCAAATACTTTCCAAATACCTCGGTTAAATTCATGGCCAGTAGTATAGGCCGTTATTGGGATAGTTAAGTCGCTAAGAGTTCTCCACAGCGAACCAATACGACCAGCAAACTTCTTTGATCTTCCATAGATAGGCACAAGGTCGTAGTCACGGGCATACAACCCACCAATGAAAGAGCCAATAGAAGTCCCACCAACAATGTCGATAGGTATGCCATTCTCTTGAAGCGCCCTCAAGACACCTAAGTGACTGAACCCACGAGCGCCACCCCCTCCAAGGACAAGACCAACAGCTTGGCCTGATAAAATGCGTGCAAGTCTCAGGAAATCGTTCTTATGCGGTAACGCAGAACTGTAATGAGTCTTCAATCTTGGGTTGATGTACTTCGCAGTCAAGTTCTCCACTTTGGATTTAATGTTTAAGGCAATAGCTTTTGGTGTATTTGCATTCAAGTCAGGTGTTGCAGGTATGGCCTGCTTGTAGTTCAACTGAATGTGATGGTGATAATGAACCCAAATTCTGTTTTTCAGCCATTTGGATGTCAGCCCAGGTTCCACATATTTGTCAGGATGAAGCAAAATCAATTCTGTTCTCGCAGTTGTTCTCGTCTTTAGCAGCAATCTCTCAAAGTCACCTACTGATGGATCAGAGAGTGCATCTGCGAGGAGTAATATGCAATCACCCTGTTGAATACAAGTAGTGGTCCAAGTCGAATTGACGGCAGTATCGGCAATATAGACCACAATCTCATATCGTTCTTCCAAATCAGAAAAGAACCCCGACTGGCGAAGTCGTGAAAGCTTATCAAAGGCATATTTGCCAAGGTGACTTAAAGTAGACGCCTGGTCCAGCCCAATGACAGATACGTTGACGCCCTTAAATGCTTGAATCAAGCGGGACGCAAACTCACCTACAGGTAATCCAGAAGTTGTTGGTAAAATAGTGATAGTCCGATAGTTCTTGCTTGTGCGTTGAAATTTCGAAGTAGATGGTACTTGATATGCACTGAAAGGTGGCTTATCTAGACCAGACGTAAGAGTTTTTGCGACCAATCGAGAAACCTTGATCATGACAGACGGATTTTCCAATGCAAGGATTTCGAATAAGGTTCTAGGAATTCTTGCAGCTTCCGAATCACGAACAGCAACAAATCTACTAGAACGCTTAGCCGCAGTCAACACTTCCAACTCACCAAAGCTTTCGCCTTGTCCGTACTCGCCCATAACGGTCACCTCGCGTGCAGTTGGACTTTCATGTAGTGATCTCAGACGACCAGATAAAATAATATAAATACCGTTTGCGTGTGTGTCTTGCTTGAAAAGCGTCTCCCCAGCATCAAGCTGGATCCACTCCAACGCTGAGTCAAGCTTCAAGATCTTTGGGCTCATGGAATTAATCAAAGATTTAGCGATGGATAGATAGATCATGAAGTATTTTTCACACAAGCTTTCCAATTGCCGGCTTGATAAGAATGCGGCAATTGTATCAGTTCTTGCTCTGACGTTAACAAAGGACTTAAATCCTACCATAGCACCTAAATATCCAGCAATGCCACCTGGATGAACACTATGCACAATATGTTCCTTGCCCATTTCGGCATCATTGTAAAATACTTCCATCTCACCATTCAATACATAGTATAAACCTTTACTCTTGGAGTTTTGCTCAATTACAACTCTGTCCTTTTTAACCTTACGGAACTCGATAGCATTTGCAAAGTCCTGCTTTGCAGAATCCAGATCGATTTCATCAACAGACGAGTCATGAGATATCCTCGATGAGGTCGACATAGCCCTTAATTTCGGTGTTCCATGTTGAGGAGTCTCAGAGAAAGATGCATAAATTCCCATAGCTGGAGGAACAGGGCTGTTTATAATGGAACTTAGAGATCTGCCATTACGTGGGATGAATGAGTCCTTATTAATACCCATAAACCTAAACATTCCTTCGACGGATGAAAGTCTGAGGGAGGTTTCCTCGGTTTCCTCCTCGGCACTAAAACTCCTGTTAATTATGTCGTCGTCCTGCGCCTGGTTTAGCTCCTGGCGGGAAAGTGGTACATTCGACAGCAGGTCACCTGGATTGAACGAGTCTCTTGACTCAAGAACAACGTGGCAGGATTCAGTACGACCAAATTTGTGCATGATTCGTTTGTCTCTTCTTCCATTAGGACTCATCATTACAGTGCTCGAAGAAATGTCTTTGGATGGGGTTCTCGGAACCCTAGTTGTAGAAGATGGAGTTCTGCCATAGTCGGGGAATGCAGTCTCTTTCGAAGTGCTGTCAAACTTCTGATAAAGCCCTTCTTGAAGGTACGATGGGATATCCAGTTTAGCGTCACTATTAAGCTTGATTTCAGTGGCAAACAGCTCGCGGGTAAGCCCCAAGTAGTTGTGTGCAGTTTGGAAGGTCACCCTATACAGTCTTGTTAAGATCATCTGGACAATATGGGAAGACGCTCGTGGGTGTCTGTATTTGAGTCTTTTAAATGCCCCAGCTGGAATGATGGCGATAGTTGAGTCCGATGTCGCACGAGCAATGGTCTGTGGTGTTGGGCTGTACTCTGGGGAGTGTGTTGTGGTGATAGACCCGCTCAAACTTAGTGGATCAATCCGTTCATCAAGATGGGTAGTATTACCAACCCCAGGATGCTGTGCAGGGTATGCTGTCTGGAACTGCGGTGTACTAAGAATACTAGTGGACCTATCTTCATCCGTAAAGAGAGTGAGGATGTTAACCAAGGATGAAAGCGGATTACCCGTCTTGACCTCATTCAGAAGCTGGTACCGTTGCTCGTTCAAGACAAATGTTTCGCCGGCGAACTCCTCATCCTTCGTGACCTCTGGCTTACTGGAGTCGATCCGTGTGAAGATCTGGACATTTCCTTCGACAACAATAGCAAACCCAAGGTTTTCATCGAGATCCAAAACCTCATCAGCATCGAGTTTCTGTGTTCTCATCGACTTTGTGAGCTCGTTGAAGACAGGTTTCTCCAGGTACCCAAACACCTTTATGGCTATAAGAAACTCGTCCAGATACGACCCAAACCTGCGCTTCTCGCTGTGTTCTCTTGTATCGAGGAAAGCATCAACCTGAGGCGGTTCTCTACGCTCATCAACGGCTTTTGTATACCCAGTTAGTGTTCTATAACGGACAAAGAGCAAGCTGGCGAAGAAGATCGACAACACTATCAGCAGGATCGAGGTGAAGCTGAGAGTGAAGCTGAAGCTCGTTGAGAGCAACGTGAACACCCATGAAGGCAATGTGATGAAAGAGAGCGATAGAACCCGTACAGATACCCAAGAAACAAACCGTAGAACATGTGTAAAGAGTGTTGAAGCGGAGACGACGGTAGTGGTTATGGCGGCATCGTCGCTATTATAGGAGGCAACCGCTCCGTTTCCGGCTAATTGAGGTGCCGATTCCACCGTGGTCGCCATGGAGGTATCGATCCGTGTGGTGTTTGTCTCTGTTTCCTTCCTGGAATGTGTTCTATTGATATTGTGGTGATGGAAGATTGGTGGTGATGGAGCGCATTGTGGTCTTGGCGATGGTTGAGGGAAGCACGTTGTCGCGGAGGGCCCGACTAGCCGGGGTAACAAACCAGAAGCGGCGCCGATCAACGTTTGGAATTGTTAGGAAGAGAGGGTAGACAGAGGGTAGAAGCGGGACTAAGAAGTGGGAACTGCACCGAAGACTAATTGGAAGGTAGGCTAATGGGACGATGGTTTAAATAACTTCAAGGGCTTGGGCCCAGACAATGGCCTAGATAATGGCGCATGGTTTAGGCGACTTCGACAGTCGCTTAAGCAATGGTTTAGTAGTGTTTAATTAATGGTTTGGCCGAATATTTTGGTTAGTGGTTTAGGTATTGGCAATGGTTCAGGCAAGCAATGATCCGGAGGATGGCTTAGCCAATAGTTTAGATCATGAATAAGGCAATGCCTTAGTCAATCACTTAGCCAATGGTTTAACCAATGATTAGACTATAATTACATCAATAGTTTAGTTAATGGTCTAGACAATAGTCTATACAACCCCGAAAATGGGTTTACTAACTGTCTAACCAATGGTTTAGACAGTGGTTTAGCCAATGATCCGGCCAGTGGATCTGCTAATGGCTTATAGAACGGTTTGGCAGCGGTTTAGGATAGAGGCCCAGACAATGGCTTGGCCGATCGTTAGACTGTTTCAACAATGGTCTAACCAATATATTAGCTTATAGTTTAGCCAATGGTTTAATCAATCATTGAGGTAACGGCTTAGGACAGCTGCTTGGGCAATGACTCGGATAACGGTTTACCAATAATTTAGTCAATGGTACATTCAATTGGTTTGCCGATGATCCCGGTGGGTAAGGCTGACTCAAGAGGTTATCCCTTTTGTATGGGAAAGCAGGATGGTACAAATACATTACACTGCAAAGGCGTATGAAGGCACAGTATAGAACTCGATTATCAAAGTTATGTAATTGGTCTTTTTCTTTTTCTGTTTTTCAAGGGAGTGTTTTCTAAGTCTTTTTCAGTTCCTACAGGCTCTGATGATCTTTTGTTTCCCTTTTTCCGGTTTCTTAGTGTCAGAGTACGTCTTCTCAATGCTTCGGTATTCTACACAAACTCTTCTCAGTACTCCTTCTTCTTCTCGTCAATCGAGAGCTCACCCGCACCAGTGTTCACCACAAGGAGCAGACCTCCGATGATGGAAAGTGTCTGGAAGAACTCGTACTTGAGATAGTCTCTCTCGCCATCGTTACTAGCCTGCCAATATGAGTTCTGGGAAAAGTTGTAGAAGACAAGGATAGTGATTAGCAGCACGGATGCGAACTTTGTCTTGAAACCAAGTAGAATGGCCAGCATCCCAATGAGAGTGATGATGGTTGTGAGCCAGCTCTTTGTAGCAGCGAATGTGACGAACATGAACATCAGGAGAATACGTCCGGCAAGAAGAACATAACTCTTGTAGCTCTTGTTAGCGTGGATTTCCGGGAGACCTGCGAAACGGCGTTTCTCCTTAACGAGAGTGTCACTGAGAGCAATCAACAGCCCACCAATCAACGACAGGTTTCTGAGGAAGAAACTGCTCCCGGCAAACAGTCCATACATGAGTCCCTGGATGACGATGACCACGATGAGGGCACCGGAGGCAAAGAGCTGGTGTTTTCTCGCAACGACAAGTGTAGACGCAATAATCATTGTTGCAACGCAGAAGATAAGAAGGGACCACACGAGGAGCGAAGGCATGTGTCTGTAGTTACAGAGGTAGAACACTTGGTCGCCCCATTGCGAGAGGATACGCCAAGTGTCCTCATAGTAAGTGGCGACGATGAGGAAACGTCCAATCTGCGGAACATACGGCTTGACTTTCTGAACGAGTGGGGTGTTGAGCACGAGTTCCACCTGTTTGGAGTAGTGCTCGAGCCTCACGCGGTAGTCCGGTGTAGCTGTTTGTGTCTGAGCAAACTGCTGTTGCGGGAACTCGTTGGCTGTAGGGATCTGGTTGAACTTTGCGCCTCTGAATGACATCGTCGGTGGTTGTGGGAGTGTGTTGGAGCGTGGTTCAGAGTGTGTTGTTAGTGTTGAGGAGTGCTGGTGTAGGAGTACTCAGCAGACCCAATAGTCACAGGTCAGTAGATGATAGAATAGCAAAGTGTAGTAGATCTGGTAGCTGTGCACCGAGGATAATTCCGCTTGTGCGAGGATGAAGAGGACTTTAATGATGCTCGGGTGGAATACGACTGTTTCGTTGCTTCAGCTCTTCACTGGCCTGCTTATTCTGCTGTTCTAGTTCGCTGTTACTGTGTTTCTACAACAAACGGCCTTAGTAAATCAACCCTACAGTGATACTCCGTTTCGGTGTGCTGTTCTTAAAACCTCTTCGTCTTGTTCCAGAATACCGTTTGGCCTGATCCAAGCACCGCGCTTTTCCTAACGATCTTTGTTGTTTACGTGGACTGTTTCAGATTTCCCGATTCGGTAATGAGATGGGGCAGACGCGTTACCCGGCGCGTGCGCTGGAACGAGCTCACGCGCGGTGCGTGGTAGTAGAACAGTTGCGGTGGTGGTGGGCCGGTGGTGGTGGTGGACGGGTGGACGGGATCGTAGGACCATGGCCTATGGATTAAACAGGCAAGCAGCTACGGAAGAGGTGTGGTTGATCGCTGGTGATGGGGATGCCTGGTGGCATTGGCTGGTGTAGGGGTGTAAGGATGGTGTGCGGGTGTCGATGTGTGGTGTGTGGTGTGTGGGTGTTTGTAGACAGGTCCGATGGACGACGTCCTTGCGTGGGTGTTTGTAGGTTTCTAAGGGAACGGGAAAGGGAATACCAGAGAGTAGAGGGCTAAGGGTGGGGTTCAGAGACTGGGACTCGTGTGTGTGTGAAGAAGATGAAGATGCGCTAAACAGGGTGCTGGCTCGGTTCTGGTTAGTGTGTGGCTTGTGGTGGAGATCACGGTGAAGATCACGGTGTTAAGTGTACTGTGTTAATGTTTTTCTGCTGCTGTTCAGTTGGGATTTTTTGGGTGCTGTTGGTGTTCCGTGTTGTCTGGGTGTTTCAATCGGTGTTTCACTACGCGTTCAGCTGGGCTTTTCACAGGGTGTCCTGTCCTTTGCGAGTCGCTGGATGGGGCTTGGTGCTGCGCCTGGGTGTTTGGGGGTGCGGGCCAATCTGGGTAACGCGTTTGGCCAGCAAAAAGAGAGCATGAACGGTTGATGTGGACCTATAGAAGTCTGTGAGTGTGGTTAAATCGTAGTGTAGGGTTGTTTTGCCCGTGTATGAGCTGAAACACAGCACAATCTGGAACCCCGGGGTGTCAGTTAAAGTGCCAACAGGACCTAGGCCCTCGACACTGCAAACATTCCATAAACAGAAACAACGCCGAAGTTTCTAGCAGAGAAGCCAAAAGAAACAGCTGTATAATAGACTTTTTGGAATGAATGTCTCTAGGCCGGTCCGTGAGCCACTGTCAAGCCGGTGGCGGTCGTTCCAATGCTGTGCACAAGGTGGGTCATTGGCCTGCCTGTGTATCCACAGAGTGTCAACCAACACCCGCCTCGTGGTTACTTTTCTCTTATCCTTCATACTAGCCTGAGTCTTTGTTTTGCCCTTCTTCTTTGGGCCTGCCTCAGATTCGCCTCAGATTTGCCTCAGATTTGCCTCAGATTTGCCTTAGACTTGCCTTAGACTTGCCTTAGACCCGCCTTAGACTTGCTTAGAGTAGCCCATTACTTGCTTGTACCTGCCATAACGGGGCCGAAAGACCACAAAGAGATGAGGGGCTAAGCATCAGTTAGAGCCCCAGGATCCAAACCCATCACAACTACACTGCCGTGCAACAGCCCATCCTATCGGCGTAGGAGATACACAGCTGAAGAGGAGCGGAAGCCATATGTGAGACTGTGAAGTTTTACACTCGGAATAACGATCCAGTCCTTGGAGTACCCTATCGATGACACGGCTACAGGGCGGAGTTCCGGCCAGACCATAGATAAGACAAAGCGGGAAACTGGCCATGACGGAACAGGCTGTTACTATACACACAGGGGAAACGAGAGGGTGTAATTGGACGCGCATTACAGATATGGAAAACAAAGAGTGTAGACAGGCAGAGGGCAAAGCGCCAGAGGGCGTATTGGGTGCTGTCTGAGTGGGACAGCTAAAGAGACGGGGTCTACACAGCCGCAGCACAACTACAAACTTGGGTGCAAGCAGTGGGGTGGACCAAGACGCCGACTCGCCAGTGGGTGGACCTAAAGACAAATCAACACGAGGAGCTTATAAAGTAGCACACAATTGGCTGGGATTGTATAGTGCCAGAGAGAGCAGCTCAGAGTCTATATCAGGCGGACATCCGCACACCACTGACACAAAACCCGCACACCGCATTTACATCCGGACACCCACGCAACGGACAGCAACGGTACACCAATCGCCCTAACACACAAAGCTACGGCACACGTGTGTGCACAGTAGTACAACACCGCCCATCCTTGCCGTTTCCCGTTATTCGTGCCCCCTTCCTCGTTCCCCTTCCCGTTCCCCTTCCCGTTCCGCTCGCCACGGAGCTCCGCCCTCCCACGCGAAACCCAGACACCACCGCCTCGCCCCGCGAAATGTGCCAGTCACACGGCTTTAGCGGGAGTCCGGGAATTTCCCGGTATCGCCGAAATCGCCGCTCGCGGGGATTGTCGTCCGTTGGGAACGCTGGCGCGATGAGCTCACCAGGGGCTTTCTCCCATCGTGCCCATAAGTACGCAGGCATGGACCCGGTTACAGCGCGGTTGGCGACGGGCGCGCGCGTAGCCGCCAGCATGGCGCAGAGACAGGCGATCTGATCTGGCACGCCAGAGGGTTCCAGCACACCATGGCGACAGACGGGCGGTGCTGGTGGTTGCTGGTGGTTTCTGGTGGCTGCTGGGTGGTCTCAGTGTTCGGCATCCAATTCCCATCCCATTCAAGCCCCATTTCCATCCCATTTCCATCCCAATTCCCACTCCACCTCCCACTCCACCTCCCACGCCACTGCCCGTCCTCCAGCACCCCCGGCCTGGTGCCGGTGCCCTGCCCCTCCGCTTACCGCCGGCTTAGGTAATCGACGCGCGTCTCGGCCTCGCGTGCTCCCAAAGCTCCGAGCCGCTCCGAGCCCCGCTGCCCGGAGCTCACGCCTAACTGAGAAAGGCCCGTTCGTAACAAAGCGGATGGTGGCAATGGGGCAAGCCGCCCTGCCCAGCACCCACTAAAACGTAGGAATCAATCGAATTCCTCACGCAACAGGGAAAGCTGGCTCCGGAAAGGCACTGGAAACAACGCTCGCAAGCTGTCCAGACACATTCTCAGAAGCTTCTAGAGCGAACAGTGTGTATCTGTGAGCCCCTACTAACAGTAGTGCTAGGATTGGTTAAGAAGCGCTCTCTTGTACCACTAGCCGCCAGACAAGACCTCTAGTTAAGCTATAAACGACCTTCCAGCGGGCGGCTCACCACCAAAACGCCCCCACGAGCTCACAAGGACCCCCATTCAACACTAGTGGGTGTCCGTGTGTGCTGCTGGTCTCTAACCACCTCTTCAAGAACCCTACGGGCCAGGAAACTACCTGTTGCTAGGGAATAAACGCTGGTGAAGACCCCATCGCAACCAAAGCAGAGCTGTGCTCTTCAGTGTCATTCCGAAGCGGCTGCTTGAACGGAGTGCTGGAATACCCCATCCACATCGCCTGTCCCACAACGTGCTGGGACCTCTGATCAACTCGCTAGACCAAACACCAGGCGCCTCATCCACACGTCAGGGCCTTTCACCAACCGTCACCGCCATTCATCGCACTTCTAGCCACGGAAATGACCGTTGCTGGATCTGAGGCCGTGGCAACACCAAAGAACAATGCCAAGGTATGTGCCAAGGCCGATCCCGAGGCATCGCCGGACCTTGTGCTGGAGCACCGTCTCTTAACACCGTTTCTGTCGAAGAAGGTGCCGCCAGTGCCGCAGAATGATGACGAGCGAACGCAGTATCTCTACAAGAAGGCCAACCCTCTGTCGAAGGTGTTCTTCTGGTGGCTCAACCCGATCCTGAGGGTCGGGTACAAGCGTACCCTCACGCCCGATGACTTGTACAAGCTCACGCCCGAAATGACGATTGAACACGACTTTGAGGTGTTTGAAAGGAATCTCGACTCGATTCTCGCTAAGGATAGGGCTAGGGCATTGAAAGCTGACCCGTCCTTGACCGAGGAAGAGCTCGCGTCTAGACCATACCCGAAGTTTGCACTCGCCAAGGCTCTCTTCATTACCTTCAAGTGGGAATACTCGCTCGCGTTGTTCTTCAAGATACTTGCAGATGTCGCAGGTGTGTGTACCCCCCTCATCTCCAAACAGCTCATCAAGTTTGTCGAGGCCAAAACACTCCTCCCAGAACTTGGTGTAGGTAAGGGTGTAGGATACGCTATTGGCTGTACTCTCTTGCTTGCACTCTCCGGTATGCTCATCAACCAATGTCTCTACTATTCCATGTCCACAGGCGCACATTGTAAGGCCATCCTTACCACATCATTGCTTCGTAAAGCTTTCAAGGCAGATGCTGAGACCCGCCATAAGTACTCCGCTGGACGTATCACCTCCATCATGTCCACTGACCTTTCTAGAATCGACCTTGCTATTGGTCTCCAGCCATTTGGCTGGACGTTCCCTATTCCGGTGATCATCGCCATTGCACTGCTTATCGTTAACATCGGTGTCTCGTCCTTGGCTGGTATCGCCGTCTTTGTGATATCCATCCTCGCCATTGGTGGTTCTGCGAAATCTCTCATGAGAATGAGACGTGGTGCAAACAAGTACACTGATAAGCGTATCTCGTTAATGCGTGAGATTCTCCAGAGCATGAAGATGATCAAGTATTACTCGTGGGAAGACGCCTATGAAGAAGCCGTTGTTGACCAGAGAAGCAAGGAAATCGACATCATTTTCAAAATGCAATCGATAAGAAATGGTCTGCTGGCCTTCTCTATTGGATTACCGGCTTTCACCTCCATGGTGGCATTTTTGGTGTTGTACGGTGTCTCCGCTAATAAGAACCCGGCTGATATATTCCCTTCTATCTCTCTTTTCGGTACCCTTGCACAGCAGACTATGATGCTGCCTATGGCACTTGCTACCGGTGCTGATGCCATGATCGGTCTTAACAGAGTTCGGGAATTCCTCCAGTGTGGAGTTGACCTGGACGAACCGGGAGCTCCTGATCACCATGAAGAAGAACATGAAAAGGTCGACGTACCAGACGAAGTTGCTCTTCGTGTTAAAGATGCTTCGTTCAAATGGGAGAAGTTTGAGGACGAAGAGACTGAAAATGATATCTCTACCCCATCTTCGGAGAGCAAAGAAACGTCCTCTTCAGAACGTGAGACCAAAATTGTTTCAGACGATGAGGGCCATGAGGACTATTCTAAATTTGTCTTCGAAGGTTTCAACAACATTTCAATTGATATCAAAAAAGGTGAGTTTGTAATAGTCACAGGTGCCATTGGGTCTGGAAAATCCTCCTTGCTTATTGCACTTGCCGGATTTATGAAAAAGACCAGTGGCTCTGTTGGGACGAACGGTTCGTTGCTGTTATGTGGTACTCCATGGGTTCAAAACGCTACTGTCAAGGAAAACATTACTTTTGGAGAAGAATTTGATGAAGGACGGTATGAACGTGTCTTGGATGCGTGTGCTTTAAGAGACGATCTTAAGTTGTTCACTGGTGGAGATTTGACCGAAATTGGTGAACGTGGTATCACGCTCTCTGGTGGACAAAAGGCAAGAATTAACTTGGCCAGAGCAGTATATGCTGATAAGGATATCGTTCTCTTTGATGATGTCCTCAGTGCTGTGGATGCTAGAGTTGGTAAGTTCATTGTTGATGAATGTCTTGGTACTTTTATGGCTGGCAAAACTAGAATTTTGGCTACCCACCAGTTGTCCCTTATCGATGTGGCTGATAGAGTCATCTTTTTGAATGGTGATGGTACAATACATATAGGTACAGTTTCTGAACTGCTTGCTTCCAACGAGAGCTTTGTCAAGCTCATGGAGTTCTCCAATAAATCTGAGCAACAAGATGATGAAAGTAATGAAGACGACGAAGATAAAGAGATTTTGAAATTGCAGAAATCCCTATCGTTAGCATCCAAAGCTTTTAATAACAATGATGCTGAAGCTGGTGTTTTAATTAATGCTGAAGAGAAGGCCAAGAACCAGATCTCATTCTCCGTCTACACGGATTACCTCAAAGAAGGTGGTGGTATTTTTGGTTTGAGTGCCGGTCCTTTAGCTTTGATTCTTCTTGTACTTGATGTTTTCACGTCCATCTTCATCAATGTTTGGTTGTCGTTCTGGATCACTTACAAGTGGAAGGTACGTTCAGAAGGGTTCTACATTGGCATCTATGTGATGCTTGTCCTCTGTAACATTGTAATTATCGCCGCATGCTTTATTTTGATGGGTTACATTTCCATTACATCTGCAAAAGGACTCAATCTGAAGGCTATGAAACGTATCTTGCATTCTCCGATGCATTTCTTAGATATTACTCCTATGGGTCGTATTTTAAACAGGTTCACTAAAGATACTGATGTTCTTGACAGTGAACTCGGTGAACAAGCAAGATTATTCCTACACCCGACTGCATTTGTCATTGGTGTTATCATCCTATGTATTATCTATCTTCCATGGTTTGCCCTGGTAATACCACCGCTAATTATTGTCTTTGTATTCATGACATCCTTTTACCAAGCCTCGTCTCGTGAGGTGAAGAGATTGGAGGCGGTTCAACGTTCTTTTGTGTACAACAACTTCAATGAAATGCTCAGTGGTATGGCTACTCTGAAGGCTTTTGAAGCCACTGACAGATTTTTAGAGAAGAACAAGTACTGGATAAACAAGATGAACGAAGCATACTTTATTGTCATTGCAAACCAAAGATGGATCTCGATTCATATGGATATGGTTGCTGTTGCCTTGCTTTTAGTGGTCACTATGCTCACTGTCACTAGACAGTTTGACATCTCTGCTGCTTCCGCAGGTTTAGTTGTGACTTATGTCTTACAGATTGGTGGTCTCATGGCATTAATTATGAGAGCGTACACCACTGTTGAAAACGAAATGAACTCTGTTGAAAGACTTTGTCAGTATGCCAATACTCTGGAACAAGAGAAAGACTACCGTATTAATGAGACCCGTCCGGCTCCAACGTGGCCGGAGCACGGTTCTATAGCATTCGAAGATGTCTCGATGAGATATAGGGATGGACTGCCACTGGTTTTGAGGGGTATTTCCATGAGTGTTGAAGGCGGAGAAAAGATTGGTATCTGTGGTAGAACTGGTGCTGGTAAATCTTCCATCATGACAGCTCTCTATAGGCTCAGTGAGTTAGCTGAAGGCCGGATTTCCATTGATGGTGTTGACATTAGTAAGATTGGTATGTATGAACTCAGATCACGGCTGTCGATCATTCCACAAGACCCTGTTCTGTTCCAAGGTACCATCAGAAGAAACTTGGATCCATTTGAACAGAGCGATGACAACCATTTGTGGGACGCTCTAAGAAGATCTGGCTTAATCGAAGCGTCGGTTTTATCTACAATCAAGGCACAAGACAAGGAAGATCCTAATTTCCACAAGTTCCATCTGGACCAAGCTGTTGAAGACGAAGGTTCGAACTTTTCCCTTGGTGAGCGCCAGCTGCTTGCGCTTGCTCGTGCTCTTGTGAGAGATTCACGGATCCTCATTCTCGATGAGGCCACGTCCAGTGTTGACTACGAAACAGATGCTAAGATTCAGCATACCATTGCCAACGAGTTTTCCCAATGCACGATTTTGTGTATCGCTCATAGACTGAAGACCATTCTCAACTACGACAGAATCCTGGTTCTGGAGAAAGGTGAGATTGAGGAGTTCGATACTCCTCTGACTCTGTATAACGGAGACGGTATTTTCAGGCAAATGTGTGACAGATCGGATATCACTAAAGACGATTTCGATTCTAATGAATGATTGTGCGCATAGTTTAATCTAAATGAATGACTTTATATTTGGAAAGAAGAGTAGGGATTATGAACTAGGGGAATTAAGAAACCGCTTAGACTAAGACTAACATCTAACATCTAACATCTAACAACTAACAACTAACAACTAACAACTAACAACTAACAACTAACAACTAACAACCAACAACTAACAACTAACAACTAACAACTAACAACTAACAACTAACAACTAACAACCAACAACTAACAACTAACAACTAACAACTAACAACTAACAACTAACAACTAACAACTAACAACTAACAACTAACAACTAACAACTAAGAGCCAAGAGCTAGCTATTCAAAACCAAAAGGTAAGAACCAAGAGCTAAAAACTATGACCAAAAACGTACTACAGGCAAAAGCCAAAAAACCAAAAAAACCAAAATGATAAAAAGCTATTGAACCAGACGATTGGCAATACCGGAACCTTGGTGGTTTGATTGGTGACTAGTTTTTGTAGAACCAATCAAGCTTTATGACACAAAAACCGCACGGCTCGAGGAAGACAGTTGTGCGGGGCCACACATTCACCACCACAAATTTGTCAGAGATCCTCCAACCACCCTAAAAGGCTACGAATATGGTCATCCCGATAGCGGACCACTTCTACTTGACCGTACTGGAGAACTGGCACGGACTTAGCCGGTGTGTAGTGTTACTCTGGATATCGCTTGTTGTTTACACGACCGAAATGCTCGCCTCGATATTGAAAACGGCTACAAGACCGAGCGCAGTTACTGCTCGAGGCCGTTCGCTTCTTCAACCACAGTGGATTCGGTCCTTGTTCATACAAACAGAAGAAACGCCTAATGACCAT
This sequence comes from Petasospora xishuangbannaensis, assembly GCA_030585085.1. Taxonomy (NCBI): domain Eukaryota; kingdom Fungi; phylum Ascomycota; class Saccharomycetes; order Phaffomycetales; family Wickerhamomycetaceae; genus Petasospora; species Petasospora xishuangbannaensis. The sequence goes on along the minus strand of JAJMBV010000010.1, from coordinate 66,271 downwards.
GCTTTGAAGTTCCTCCCGTCGCTGTCGCTTCTTCCGGACGGTGAAACCATCGAATATCTCAGTGGCCGTGAGGCCCACGCATCGCCCTTGGCTCGCAGGCTGTTTGCCGTTGATGGCATCAAGACGGTGATGTTTGGCCCTAACTTCATCACTGTCGAAAAGAAGCCACAGGTGAACTGGATGCTCATCAAACCTGAGGTGTTCTCGATCCTCACAGAGAGTCTCACGTCCGGTGAGCCTCTGTTTGATGAGAGCGAGCTTCCAAAGGATGCCATGTTTGATGATGACGACGATGACGTTGTTGCCATGATCAAAGAGCTCATCTTCACAAGAATCAGACCTGCTATCCAGGAAGATGGTGGAGACTTAGAGTTTGTCAAGTTTGAGGAGGATAGCGGGACCGTGTGGCTCAGACTCAGAGGTGCGTGTCGTTCATGTGACTCATCCAGTGTGACGCTGAAGAACGGTATCGAATCTATGCTGAAGCACTACATTGAAGAAGTTGAAGAAGTTAAACAGGTGGAGGATGAAGAAGAAACAGAAGAAGACCCTCTTCCGGGCTTGAAGAAGATCAGGGAACAGCAACATGCTGCTGTCCGTGAAACTGCGCCTCCACCGAACATTTAAATCTCGGTAGCTGCGCTCATACGCTTTTGATGACCATTCTTATTTATTCATGACCTACAGCACCTTTTTCTGGTTCTCAAGAACCTGTATATAGCAGTTCCATTCCCCACAAAGATGTTTCATATCATAAGTTCATTGCATTCAAAAAAAAAGATTATTGAATCCATTAAGTAGACCCAATAGTACTTGGCGCAATACTACTCCCATCCTTCTGTCCTGGCTTGTCCTTACTCATATCAAAAGCACCAGCGTCTGTAGGGTTTGGTGTAGCAGAAATAGTGACGGAGGGTTCAGGCACGGTAGCGTTCTTGGTGACAGGTCTTTGGCCCTTTCTCTGAAATTCTACTCGTTGTCTTTGTTTGCGTCTTGCATTGGCAACCTTCTCATCTCTATCAAGCTCACCCGTAACCTTTTGTAAGTATACAGGAACTGGGTTGCCATTTTTCAAGTACGACACCTTCCAGTTTCGAGCCTTGTCCTTGAGCTGGACCTGTGTACGGCCTTTAAGTGCTTCATTAACCTTACCTCCAGGCCCATAGTGCTCGAGTATTTTGGCCCAATGTGGGCCGCATTCTTTCAAAGCTTCAATAAGAGCTGCCTCTTCTTCAGCATTCCACGGTCTTCTCATGATGTTACGTAGTCGTGGTGGTCCATTCACAACGGATGAAGAACTTGGTGCGGGTACACCTGAAGCGTTAGACGCCTGATTAGTCCTTGAAGCGTTTAATTTGTTTGTACGTTCCTCATTTTCAAGTCTTTCCCTTTCAGCAGCTTCGATTTCTTTTTCTCGTAGACGCTTCTGAATATCTTCCTTGGATAGAGATGACAGTGAGCTAGGAATGCCTGATGTTTCGGTTGTGATGTCCGTAAACTTCGCAAGGAAAGTGTTGCGGCCTTTACGACCCCATAATAGTGATCCAATGTTCTTTGAAACGTAGTTGAACAGCTCCTTTAGGAAAATAAGCCAGTCGTAATTCTCACTGAGGTCGACGTCATCTGGGGTAGAGAGTAGAGTCTCACGGCGTGACTTACAACGGATGATGAAATCTTCCTCTGCAGGTGTTAGCTGTGTAGATTGACGACGTGAAAGAAACACAGGCTCCATGTTTTCAGGGAAGATGTCCTGCAGGATTTCAGTTTTCGATCTGTTACCAATTTCAAGACCAGATATGTACGCCTGAGTTTTCAACTCCAGAAACAGACCAGCTTGAGCTTTCAGAAGCTTACCAGCAATGATACTTGGTGCAGCACCAATCTTGTTAGATTTAAACCATGTGCTGAGAGTTGATGGACAAAACACGTCTAGGAAAGACTCATTCAAGTGAAAGAACCCGACATCGATAGAGCCCAATGTAGCAAGAAGGAAAGTAGCAAGGTTGGCTTTTCTCAGCGCTGAGTAGACAGAGTCTTCAATGTCTCTCAAGCTCTTCTGTGCGTCCTCTGTAAAGGCATCGGCATCTTCAACAATGTGTTTCAGGTCCAGGAATGGGTCTTCCTCGGAATAGATCTTCTTCACCTGCTCGAACAACGTAACAAGTTCTCTGTAGATGAACCCTTCGGGTGTAAGTTCGTTGTTTGTGACCACTGCAAGTGTTTCCTCGTATGGGCCTACACCAATGAGTCTCAGGATCTGGGTCGCTACGTTATCCAGTAGAGGAATGGTATTGATAGCGAACTGGACTCGAATCGGTAAGAACTCATCGGCTTGTAATGTGAGTGGTAATGAGGCCAGATTGGCCTTCATAAGCAAAAGCGGTGTGAGCTCTGTTCGCTGGGGAACATTGACAGTTGCAAATAGTGCAGAGTCGCTAGGAACTGGGATACCGTTATGTAAAACGCTTCCGGAACCCAGAGTCTCCGCTGAAGGTCTATTCTCACTAGTGTGTGAGTCGGGAGCTTCACCACTCACTGATAGCTGTCCTGGAGCATCATGGACAGGAACCCCCGACGATATCACTACTCCTACACTCCCATCGAGTTTTGAATCGCCATTCGTCGACGTATCGTGCTCTATTCCATCCTGTGTTAGCCCATCGTCATGTCTTGGGCGCTTGACGGCCGTTTGGTCTTCAGACGATGCTTCTGCAGGCCGTTTTTCCGGAGCTTCGAGATGTGTGGTTCCCTCGCTCATCACGGTGAAGACTGTATGTGTCGATGTTGTTATACCTTCTCTTTTCTCCTTCTGGTGCAGAGGAAGGATAGGCAAAGGCAGTGTAGTAAAATGCAGCAGGAAGAGTTTCTTTGTTTACGCTTTTCATAAAAATTTGTGGGTTATGGTGCCCTGGGGATGAGCCGGAGAGCGCAGTGTTTCCACCTGGCCACGGGGTGGTGGTGATGCGGGTTCGATTTGTGGAGATTGTAAGATGTGTGATGGTTTTGGGTCCACGAACACGCTATTAGGAAATGTCTTCTTGTGGGAAGTAGAGAACGGAACTCAGTCAGAATGGGGTTATACTTGGGGAAGAAGGAGGCAAAGCAGAAATTGCTAGTATATTCACTCGAACCGCGATCGAATGAACCGTAATACAGAGCATAGTGTACAATGAGGTTTATAATGAGGTGGGCAGTATACACCAGAGCAGGATACCCCTAGAACACAACACGATAGAACAATACAATACACTCAGTAATACGCATACGCTATATCCATACGAGAGCACAATGTAGAATTCGGTCTATATTATAATATAATATAATATAATATAATATACTATACCACAGTACCTACTCAAATACTGGACGATGCTACAATACTACAATACTCCAACATTGTATCGTACCATACAACCCAATGCAAAATACGATCCGATACACTAGGATCCTGCGGAATCCTATGCAGTAAAACAAGACACTATCATCTGCTATACAGCACTACGACACTACAACACTACAACACTACAACACTACAGCACTACAACACTACAACACTACAACACTACAGCACTCCAACACTACAACACTACAAGACACTATTCAATACCAATCTATTCATTGATGTGCTATCCTTCTTAGGCTGCGTCACCATTCATTGCAGAACTATGCTATCAATCGCTATTCTTTACTATGCAATACACTACTATGCTATTCGCCACAGTACTGCACTATCCAACACTATGCTATCCAATGGCATCAAATGCTATGCGAGCCAACATTATACTATGACTATCCAATACAAGGCCTCGTTGTGTCCAATAGTACACAATACTACACAATACACTCCATCTAGCAACACTACATGGCTCTATTAAACTCTATTAAACACCGCACATCGCTATCCAATATCATCCAGTAGGCACTAGAATATCTTACGCCATCATAGTGCCTAGAAATACAATACAACAGTACAATACAGCTCTTATATGATACGACACTATAGTACACATTGCAACACCTGTTCTATATGATACAACACTCTACAAAACAGCACTAGATACTACAAAACCATACAGCTATACAACACTATGCAACACTATACAACACAACACTGCGTAATACAGCACAATTCAACACTATACAGCAATACAGCGCTATGCTGTGTAACACAGTTCAATATACCGATATATAATCCACACTATACAACTATTTACAACACAACAACACAACACTATATAACTCTATACAGCAATACAGCACAATAACACAACACTATTCAACATTATGTAATACAACATTATGCATAACAACATAATTCGATACAATACAATATAATACAATACAACAATACAGTACTACAACACCATACAACACCATACAGCACTACACTACATTAGAACACAACTCTATAGAATACTTATATAACACTATACAATACAGAACTACAATGAAGGCACAATATATAGAGCAATACAGAACATTACTACACTTTACAACAGGACAACTCTATATAAGGCCACACTATAGAACACAGCACTATACAACACTATATAATACTATAGAACACTATAGAACACAGCACTATACAACACTATATAATACTATAGAACACTATAGAACACAGCACTATACAACACTATATAATACTATAGAACACTATAGAACACAGCACTATACAACACTATATAATACTATAGAACACTATAGAACACAGCACTATACAACACTACAACACTACAACACTACAACACTAAACTATATAGCTTTATATAACACTATATAGCAATTCAACACTACAACACTACAACACTACAACACTAAACTATATAGCTTTATATAACACTATATAGCAATTCAACACTACAACACTACAACACTACAACACTAAACTATATAGCTTTATATAACACTATATAGCAATTCAACACTACAACACTACAACACTACAACACTACAACACTAAACTATATAGCTTTATATAACACTATATAGCAATTCAACACTACACTACACTACACACCCGCACACCTCACACCTCACACCCACACACCCACAGTCACGTGCGCTGTTGCCCAGACGACCGTTGTTTACGCTTCGCCAGCTGGCCCGTGCTCAGGTGTGCGTACCCGGGTGCGTAGCACTGGGTCTGCTGTGAGATCCCGGCGCAGTTCCAGCAGGGAAATCTTACGCAATTCGCGCCTCAGTGCGAGTATCGCGTTGCGTTTCTGCGGGGCTGTGTTGCCGCTTTGGCGCGCCCTCCCAATTGGCACAGCGACCCGGCCTGGGAGTTTGTTTTGGTTTGCGCGGTTCGCGCGTGCCGCCGCAGAAACCAAAACAAATACAAAAAGGACGTGACCCCCCTTGAAGCGTACGCTGGGAACACAGCGGGTAGTTTGTGAAGGCCATCTACAAGACACGCTGTTTGTACTAGTAAAAGCCATGTCTACTGCCACAGTCTCCGCCACGAAGAAGACCACCAAGAAATCTGCAGACCACCCTCCTTATGCCGGTACGTGTGCGTTGTTGTCGCCTGTTGAGGGCGTTTGCTGGTGGAGCTCTGTGCCTGTGTGTCTCTCCGCCCCTGTCCTGGCGGCTAGCGGTGTTGTTGTGTGCTAGCCACGCCTAGCCACTGGCCCATGGTGGCTGCTGACGGTGCCAACTGAGGAGTCAGCTGTGGTGCCAGCTGTGGTGCCAGCTGTGGTTCCAGCTGTGGTTCCAGCTGTGGTTCCAGCTGTGGTTCCAGCAATGGCTCTGGTTGGCACTGCTGGCTGTGCTGTCACCCCCCACAGTGCCGTGGAGCGGGTGTTTCGGTCTTTGGAGCGGGTGTTTCGCCACCTCTGCCTGTCATTGGCCGCCCAAAGCTCACGAAAACACCCACTGGTGCTGGTACTGGTGTGCTGGTGTGCTGGTGCTGTTGGATCGCCATCGTTGGCCACCTCCTTTGGCCTGGGAATTGGGTGTTCGGAGTGGGCAGAGCCACTGCCTCTGGCACTCCTCGCAGTCCTCGGGGTTTCCTCGCGTCTCTTCTCTTCACGTCCCGCTACTAACAATCTCCACAGAGCTCATTAAGGCCGGTATCCTTTCCCTCAAGGACCGTAACGGCTCGTCTCGCCAGGCTCTAAAGAAGTACATCCACGCAAACTACAAGATCACAGCCACGAACTTCGACTCTCAATTCAACCTCGCACTCAGAAGAGGCGTTGAGAAGGGCTCCTTCATCCAGCCAAAGGGCCCATCCGGTCCTGTCAAGCTCAACAAGTCGGCTCCTGTGGCATCCAAGCCAGCCGCCGCTAAGAAGGCCCCTGTTAAGAAGGCCTCCCCAGCCAAGAAGCCAGCTACCGCTAAGAAGCCAGTTGCTAAGAAGGCCACCCCGGCCAAGAAGCCTGCCGTAAAGAAGGCTGCCCCATCCAAGGTCACCAAGAAGACTGCTGCTCCAGCCAAGAAGACGGCAGTTGCTAAGAAGGCCGCTGCCCCAAAGAAGGCTGCTCCAGCCAAGAAGGCCGCTCCAAAGAAGAAGCCTGCTGCTGCTGCCCCAAAGAAGTAAGATACCTAGCCCTTCTTCTTCTATGCCCCTTCTCCTCCATCTCGTGGTACTGGCACCCCATTGGGGCTCCCACATTCCCTTTCATACCCCTATCTTCCGTACCGCTCCTCTGTACCATGAATTATTCCTCTATGTGAGTCCCTCTCTTACGCGCCTTATCTTTATCTCTTTTTGTTTGTTATCGAATGTAACGTGCTGGTATCTACCCCGTTCCACGGTATGCCGGGTCGCCTTGGTTTGCGTGGTTTGTATGTCTCTTTTTGTTGTCTTGAAAGCCGTTTGCGCTCTCACACACGTCCCTGGCCATTTGCTGTCGTCTCGGGCGTACACCCCGTGTGCATTTTCTCTAGTTGATGATGTCTGTGCACTGGGTGGTGTTGTTTCTATATGAGTCGGACTGTATTAATATGTCTCTTGTCTTTATTCTCTTTCTACTGTGATATCCTTTATCCTATCTCTCTCTATCTCTTTATATCTTCTGGATTGTCTTTTGTGTCTTATTTGGTTGTGTGTAACGGGTATGTATACTATTTCCACTATGAATTGTGTGTAGCTAGCTCTTTCTTCCTAGCTTCCTAGTCCTGCTCTAGTCTCGGTTCCTAGTCTTATCGCTCCCGGAAGGCCTAGTAAACGCTGTTGTACTCCCCTGCTCAACCCCAGGAAACCCGCCCATCCGTACCGCCCGGGCTTAACCCCCGGAGCTAAACTCCCGATGGCCATTGTCACGTGACGTCACGTGCGCCTTGCGACGACGGTGGTTCCGGTCTTCTAGAAGATCGTGGAACAATCGCCAGGAGACAGCCATGCGATCCGCGGACCAATAAACAATGAGCAGCGGCCGCCCCCAGCCCGGCGGGTATTCCTCAGCACAGGGCAGAGGCGATGCTCCGGGAATCCCGGGAGTACACGGGCCCACACCGCAAGCTCTAGCTAGTTCTAGAACGGTTCATCGGCCTATACCATTGCTTCTGCTGCCGGCCCCCTTCTACCGCCCCAGCCATTATTGATTGGCCGCTGTCCGTCGCTGTCCGTGCTCTCTGCCCTCTGCCCTCTGCCCTCTGCCCTCTGCCCTCTGCCCTCTGCCCTCTGCCCTCTGCCCTCTGCCCTCTGCCCTCTGCCCTCTGCGCATTGGCAACACTCCAGTGCTCTCTACCGCCTTTCGGCACCCGGTCCCGGGGAACACGCGCTCGACTCGCGGTTTTCGCGTATCGCATTGCGCGTTGCGCGTCCCGGGATACCCTTCGTGGCCTCCTCCCTCCCCAAGCGCCTCCCCCACAGAGACGCTCGTTTGGCATATGGTGGCGCTTCTATTGGCCCATTCCGCATGGCGCGAGGCCGGGGTTGACACACCGGCGTGCGCACCCACGGCAGCGACGGGTTGGACGATGGACGGGCTTGTGGTGGAAGGGAAGTGCAAGTGCATGTGGAAAAGAGAAACTGGGCATGAGGCATTGCGGTGGTAACGTGGCACCGTGGCACCGTGGCAAGGTGGTAACGTGGTAACGTGGTAACGTGTCAAGAGCGATGCTGCAAGGTAGTGGGCGTTGAGGTATTGAGGCATGGTAAACCACTGTCGATTGGCTGCCGCTGCCTGTGTTGCCGGGCCTTCTGTTGTACGAGCTCATCGCACAAGCCGATCTGTGTGCCCCGGGCTGCTGCCTACTGCCCGGCCCACTGCCTAGTGCCATTGTCTACTGCGTACTGTCTACTGCGTACTGCCTACTGCGTATGGTCTCCGCCCGGGGAGAACCACTCAACCACTCAACCACAGGTCACCATAACAGACGTGTGTATAGGTTCAGTGTTTTGTGTTCTGTGTTCTGTGTTCTGTGGTTCGCTCTCTGCTCGGTCCGCTGTCTCCCCGTTCTCCCATTCTCCCATTCTCCCATCTCTCTAGCTTCCGTCCACTGCTCCCTCTAGAGCCTCTGCCCACCGGCCAGCCCCTAAACCCCAGCGCTGGCTGCTTAGTCGTAGCCTCAGCCCTCCCCACGGGTCCCGTAGCTCCTTCCACTAGCTCCTCCCACTAGCTCCTTCCCTGGCCCCTGGCTCCTGCCCTTTCCGCCGCCCGCCTACGCTCCCGCTGCCGCCGCCTAGCCGCCCCTGCCCGGAAACAACGGCATTTCCCCTGACAAGGTCCTCCCGCCCGCCCATTGTGAGCGTTGTGCCCTGCCGAAGGAGACCGTTTCGGCTGTTAAACAACCGTTTACCAAGCTCTTTTCCATCTTCTGTTCCACCGCATTTTTTCCAGCTGGTGCCAGTGTTTCCACCGTATTCCACCGTTTCTGGTTCCCAACGTGCAAGGTTTCCACTACCGGTTTCCCATTGCCTTTGGCTTTACAGGTTGTTTCCGCCTTTACATTTTCCTCTGGTGCTTTTTTTCCACCGTTCATTCCAGCTTTTCCGTTACCGTTACCGTTACCGTTACATTCTCCTCCCTTCTACCTTTGCCTTTACCTTTCCTTTAGCTTAGTTTTGGCTTTACTCGTCCTTCTACTTCACGGCTCCCGTTTCCTTAGCCTCTGCCTTACCCGTGCCAGCATCTCACCGTTCTACCACCAACCATCTCTATAGAATCCACACCACCTAGCAGACCGTGTGAGTGACCCAACTTCTCGTAGTCCTCCCTCTCATCCATTCCCGTCTTACCGTTCCTATTCCACCGGTACCCACCGCAGTTGTGCCTGCCCGGGTGTTCCCACTACGCTACGCCTACGCCGCCCACCGGGAGAACGCTACTTCCACCAATCGCAGGCTCCCACCCCAGCTCCAACCCAGCTCCAACTCCAACTCCAACTCCTGGCTTAAACTAAGTACTCGACGCTCTTCAGCAGTCTCTAGCATCCTCTCTGCTGCTCCTGCTCCTCGCCTGGCTCCCTGCCATCACAGCCGTCTTTCTGGGCTCCCGAACAGGCCTCCTTTGTGGTACAACTCCGAGCATCGCACTCCTGGGCCCACTCCCAACGCCCACTGCCTACGCCTACGGCCCACTGCCCGCCCACTACCTGCCCGCTGCCTAGGCCTACGGCCCATCGCCTACGCCTTCGACCACACAACCGAACAACCACAACTACAGCAACAACAACAACAGCCAGCCGACTCGCTTGTGGCCTCCCACTGCCTAAGCACCCGTCCACTGCCGGCTGATCTGCTTCTTCGCCACTGCAATCCCGTGGTTCCGCCGTTGTGCTTACTGCCAGCTAAAAAACGGCGTTCCCATTGGCTGATTTGGCCTGCCCTCCAAACAGCGCACTTCTACATAACCACCACGCCCTGCGCTAGCGGCGTCTGAACTGTGGTAAGAGGAACTGTACTAAAAAGCTAGGGGAACAGAGCCAAATAATACCACTACCACCACACTCCACACACAAGTGCAGTTTTGGTGGAACCTCTGAGAACTTCTGCGGTTCTGGCATTTTAGCTTCGTGTTCTTCTTCTGCCGGTGTCGTTTCCACAGCTGTTACTGCTGTTCTCGTGCCTTCTGCCTACGCTTCGATCCCCATCGTCCCTTAGCAGAACACCCCCTCGAGGATCCCCATATACCCGTCGCGCCTTAGCAGATCCACACATCGTACCATGACGGACGAGTACTTCAACGGCGACTCAATCCGCAATCGGCTGCCACTAAACTGGAATGCTGTGGTGACGGTGAATGCCAGTGGTGCTGCCAGCACATTGAAGAAGGTCCAGAGCTTCCTTGGCGACTTCTATAACTACTTCCTGCTGGTTTCCACTGACACATGCCTCAAGGTGAAGTTCATCGATAAGGCCGACGCTTCCAAGTTCCAGACACAGATCAATGCCCTTGATGACAAGGACAAGCTGGCTGTGGAGGTGGAGTACGATACGCTAACCTTCCCGGGGAACATCTACATCCGTGGTCTTGTTCCCGAGCTTAATACCCAGGATCTCCTACACTTGTTTGAGCCGTTTGGTGAAGTAACTAGTTGTAAGATTGTTCTTGATGAGTATGGCCGCTCAAAGGGGTACGGCTTTGTCAATTTTGCCAAAGGCTCGAGTGCAGATGAGGCGATTGAGAAGCTCAACGGTATGCTTGTTAATGGCTCTAAGCTTTTCTTGAACCACCACATTGCAAAGAAGGAGAGACTAGAGAGAATGCTCTACGAAAAAGAACACTACACCAGTCTCTACGTCAAGGAAGTGCCTAATCACTTGTGTACCGAGGAAAACCTTAAAGGATGGTTTGGCGAGTTTGGTGAGATCGTGCAGGTTGTCATTCCAACTGTCAAGAATGATCCAACCACAAATAAACTCGTCAAGTTACTCCCGGATAACAGGAGGTTTGCATTTGTCAATATGAAGACCCATGAGGCTGCTCTTAAGGCTGTACAGGCACTAAATGGTAAGGAAGTTGAGAAAGGCTCTATAATTTCTGTCTCTAGAGCTGAGCGTCGTGTTGAGCGTAATGGACTCCTTGAGCGTAATGGACTACTTCCTAAACAAGCGCCTTATCCTTCCTCTTCCCCATCACCGATTCCAATGCCTCTCCCTTCAGTTGCTTCTCCAATGTACCCGGGTGCAAATATCCCAACCCCATTCACTTCTCCGCCGCCCCCTTCAGTGGCACCAGCTCCACCTCAAATCCTCCCTCCATCACAGCAGCTTGTTGGATTACCGATGCCAGGTCCTCACCAGCAGCAGAGTAATCTCTACGTGAAAAACCTTTCTCCTAGTATCACCGATGGCCGCTTATTCGAGCTCTTTGCACCTTTTGGAGTCATTGTCTCAGCACGTACGATGACCACAGACAATGGACTTTCAAGAGGGTTTGGCTTTGTTTGTTTTAAGACCATGCAGGAAGCTGGCAACGCCATGCTTGTCATGAACCGTAAAGTTATCGATGGCCTGGTGATTCATGTTTCGTTTGCCCAACGCAACGGCAGGAAAGACAAGGAGTTTTCACCGTACGTTAATACGAGGGGAATGAGAGGATATGGCTATTATGGGCCGCAAATGCTCAATAAGAATGGGTATTTAGTGCAACTAGATCCACATTTCAACGGATATGGTAGATCCCATAAGAAAAAAGGTCGGAACGAGCCTAATGGGACAGTACTGTCTGAAAAGGACAAACGAACAGTTGAGTTGAGTGCCGAGATTTCCACTATGGACGATGAGAAGGCAAAAAAATCTAGATTCATCGATGTGTTAGTTGCTCCGGCCATTGCAGAGAGAAACCCTGCTTTGACTGAGAGTCAATTGTTTGATAAGAGTGAAGAGCTCGTTGAGCGTATTTTCAAGAAGTTTGAGGAGAGAAAAAAGAAGGATGACTTTTGGCTCGATGTGATTAATGATTGGACAAACAACGAGGAGGAAGTCTCCAAACTGATGGCCGACTTAAAAGTATGAAAATGGGCCAAGAGAAAAGTTGCGTGTATATATATATATCAATGTATTTCTCTCTATTCTTAACACCCTAAGTTGACGTGTGGATGTGAAGCCCTCGTTATTTGTGTTTTGTTTACAAATACCAAATAAGGATAATTTTGAAGACGTTGGTTCCTTGCGTAGGTCAGGATAATTATGATGCTTCAAGGAAATATGAAAGATTCACAAAAAGAAGTCAGAAGTGACAAGCAGCGAGGGTCTAGCCTTGCGTACTTGCTCTACTTGCCAGTCGTTAAGCATGTCTTACCTGCGACGTACACGAAAGAATGTGTTTTCATTTCGATCATCCATGAAAGGAAAACGGCACGATCTTTAAAGAAATAATTCACTTCTGAACCATTACACAATAACTTAAACACGCCGAATCTTCGTTGTCAACAGCAAATATAGTAGTGCACATTCCCTTACCACGGGTACCAGTTAACGCAGCACAAAGACAGTAAGCTCTAGCCGCATCCCAAGACCTCATCGGAACAAACTATTCATTCCAGCGGGATAATGGACACTTTTCCTTCTAGGATATCCCTGGTCATACGCAGTCTGGTGCCCAGAATGAAACATGGCTACATACACTGCTGTATGGTTGTGTTTCTTTTTTTTCGATTGGGTGAGGTTCAGTAGCTCCACCTATGTAGGGTTGTATAACGAAAGGAGAGACCTGAGTCAACAGTGACAGAGGAAGAGGGGGTGGGACATAGAAGGAACCAGCATCGCCTAGGGGTCTGGAGGGGTGTAGATCTTTTGTTCCATACAGGAAGATGTGCACGAGTCTCTACACACAATGGGGTATATCATTCTCCCACGACAGGCGTGTGAAATTGCGGCAACCACACAGCCGTTCGCATAGCTGGCTGGATGACCGATCCCAGCAGCATCCAAGTAAACGACACCAGACAGTGACCTGGCATTCAGTAGAGGGTACGTGTACGTAGTAGATCGAAGTTTGTAAGCGCGTGAAGAATACTTTAAGAAGAACCACTACAGGCACCTCGTACGCCCAGGGCGTGTGTGTACGTAATTATCATTCCAAGATTAATGTAATAGCGCTTTTTTGGCTTTTGTTTACACTAAACGCTAGCAAAAAGGGGGGACACGCCGTTTCTCCTACATTTTAATTAGCCACATTATTAAAGAATATAGAGAAGCACAGAAATAATAATAATAATTATGGGATGTATGCGAAGCTCTTTCGAGATCCGCAGATGCGGCGGACTGGCGCAACGGGTCGGGACTGGCGCGATGACGGGTCTAGGTTCAGTGATCCCCGGGACTTGCACATCTTTCTACGAGTTCCCATGGGATTCCTGGGACTTCGATGGTCTCCCACTAGCGCAATTGGCGCAACAGCGGGACTGATGGGGACTACGAGGCCCGCGCAGTGGGCCTGGGTTCCTAAAGCAGCCAACGCCCACCACACAGCGGAGACTCGGTGCCGCATGGAAAGAATACCCTTCTGGTGCTTATTCTCAGCGTAAAGGCACTTTGTGTAGTTGCAAGCTGGTGGTGGTGCAAGTCTACTACCCCTTCTCCGATGGGTCTGAAGCCATGTGCCAGTCCACTACCCCCTTACCCCCTTTTGCTCTGTTGGTTGCATTGTTCTTTGATGGCCGTGCTGTTAGTGGCCGAGGTTGCTGGTCACTGGTGGTGTGTTAGTGATAGGGTGGTAGTTGGTAGTTGGTAGGTGTCAGAGTGTATGTGTAAGAGCTTACCAGCCATCCACGCATGCCGATCACCACGATCTGAGGGGTGTCTTCTTTTGGAATGGATCTGGCCCTTTGGTGTGAGATCAGAAGAATGGTGGAGGTGGCTGCTAGCGTCGATCCGAGAGGGGACTCAGAGCGTACGCCAGAAAAAGGCACCCACCACCACCAACAAGCAACAAGCAGTCCATCCCACCCAGACCCTTCGTGTGTATAACACTAGCACGTACGTCCAATTGCCACTATAAAGCTGTACCGCGGCCGCACGTCTTGCACCACGCGTTCTGCGTAACCTCATCCAGGCCATGCCCAGGGACACACGCTGGCGATGCGCCCTGGGCTTTTCCAGAAGGGCCCTTCCTAGCCTGGCCGGAGGTCCTTCCTAGTCTGGGCAGTGGGTGTTCCTTCTATAGCTGCGCAGCCCAGCAGCCCGGCAGTCCAGCAGCCCGGTAGCCCAGTAGCATGCCTGTATGTATGGGCCTATCCATCACGCTCGAGGAGAGGCGTATGCCCACACAGAGTGTCTTCCACACAGAGAGGCTCGGCTATAGCTGGGTATACCGATGTTATAGGCATAGGCGTGGGCACGGGCCATAGGCCATAGGCCATAGGCTCAGTGTATCACACCCAGACACCACTCAGACCATCGCGGCCGCCAGGCTCCACCCGGACACCACCCAGACACCACGCCCACGCAAGGCGCTTTGGGTTGGCCTACCGGGGCCCTTAGTGCGTGCTTCTGTGGCGTTCTCCCATTGCTCCGTGTGCCTTGACATGGCAGTTGCCGTGCCTTGTGCACAAGCAGCTCCTGAATTGGGCCCTTCGTGCTGGTGGTGCTGGTGCTTGTACTCGAGCCAGTGCCAGTGCCCGTGCGCACCTCCTAGCTCCTGCCTGGGCGTCTCCCCCCTCGCCCTCCCTGCCGCCCTGCCGCCCTGCCTGGCTCCTGCCTGGCTCCTGCCTGGCTCCTGCCCGGCTGCCTACGCCCCAGTCTCCTGTCTGCCCATGCGCCTCGGGCCTAAGCAGATCGCCAAGGACGCGTCGGTCGAACCCTTTCGGGCCCTGCGAGACCCCTTTGAGACTGGCGCGACGCTCCTGCCAGGGCCACGCCAGACCATGCCAGACCATGCGAGGGCCACGCCAGGTACCCAGTCCCGCCGTGCTGTCTGTTTGCGCAAGAAAAAAACCAAACCCGATGGAACGCTGCGGAGGGGGCGCGAACAATGCCCAGGCCACTGACGGGGGAAAAGTACCGAACACGTATGTACCAAGCATACAGACAGAGGCACAGAGACTCACACAGACTCACTCTCACACGCCCCCACGGTGATAATAACCACGCCCGTAAGACACCGGGGGATGTAAGACAGCAAGGAAAAGCGTGGCAGCTAATGCAGTAGGGCCAGGGCACTAGGCATGGGCACTAGACAACCTGGTGGGCAGAATTACCCGTATTCTGTGCACCATTATATACACAATGTATGCCATATATCCACCGTACATGCATGATGCACACCAGAGGCTCGGTATATACCACGGGCACGATACTAGATATAATACACATTAGCATCGAGAATACCGTATAGTGAGTGTACTGGAAGTCGTCGCCAGGACCAGCAGATGCCAGCCAATGCCGGGCCATGCCTGAAGCAGCACAGGAGCACTCGTAGCGTAGGACTGGAGCACCCACTGGCACCAGACACCATACAACTACACGCCCACACACCTACACGCCCACCAGTAGCACCACCGGCACACTTCCGCTGGAGCACACCGGCCCTACAGCCCGGACGTACGTTTGTGTAACTCTTGTGGCACTCCACTAATTTTTCCAATCCCCAATCCCTAGCCCCTAACCACACAACATTGGAAGCTCCGCCCATTGGATGCCTCGCTCTTTGCGTAGCGTCGTAGCGTGTTCCACAGGGCGTTGGGTCTGGGTCTGGGTCTGGGTCTGACGCTGGAGCTGGAGCTGGAGCTGGGACTGGGACTGGGACTGGGACTGGCTGTGTGCGCCAATTAGGCTCTGGGCGGGACTGGCGCAATTCGCAGGCCCATGGGCGGCCCTCGTAGCCCGCGGCGCTCCCAGTGCTCCCCCAACTCTTCCCCAGTCCCCCAGTCCCCAGTCCCCGGCCCTGCGCCCCTGGGACGCACGCTCTTTAGGATCGCGAATCCGCCTAGGTCCGCCAGCCGTGCGCAATTCCAAGACCCGCGACGCGACCGAATCCTCGCCTCGCCACATACAAAAAAAAAAAAAGAACACGCCAGCGAAATTCCAGGCCCCGGAACCCTGGAAACCCAAAACATCGTCAAACCTTTCTCTTTCTCTCCCTTTCCACCATCCACCGACAACAAGGGAGAACAGAAGCCTTTTTGAACAGGAAACAACAAGTGTACCCGCCGAGCTAACAGGCCCTCCAGCTCGCCCCGAATTCCCCCTCTAACCAGGCGGCTCTTTTATACTCTTTTGCCCCTCCTCCCCTCCCACCACCAGAAAGCTTGAACGTTCTTCGCCTGCGAGCGTACGCTCATACGCTCATACGCTTTTTCTGTCTCTTCAAACTAGCACTCATCCTCCCTCTTCCCGTCCTCTATCGTCTGTTTTGCCTCAGCAGCTTCAAGGCTCCCCGCGGTCTCCATCGTTGCTTTGTGTGCCACCGCTGTTGCCAGCCATAAGCCGCCCACAGGCCCTGTTTTGTGTTGGACTTGTGATCTCCCCAGCGTTCACTCCACTGATTGACTGCTACGATCGCCGGCTCGCTGCCCAAGCTCTTGCTGGGCTCTGCCATAGTCTCGTCTACCAGCCTGGGTTGCCTATCCGCTGTTGAAGCACACACGTTGTGGCTGGTTGGCTCTCTCCAGCACACTCGCCGCTGCAACCGCCGTCCTTCCTCGAAGTACACGCTTGACGCGTCCCAAGCAAGCCCTGGTCTCTACTGCTCTCCAGGGCCCTCCTTGTGCCTTTAGTACAGTCCCCATCGGACCCCTGCCTCTCCAGAGCTCTAGTCGTTCGCTTCACACTTCAAAGGACTAGCCATACCCGTTTGTTCCGCTCTGAGCACACGTCTGTGGAGTTACTGGTTTCCTTTATCACCAACCGGGTAGTTTCAACTTCGATCTCTACCCCTTTTCTTTTAAGCTGTTGTGAGTGACTTCTCTACAGCCCAGACTTCGTTTTTGGTACGCGTAAAGGCTGTGTTGTTGTGGTTCTTCTCCATCAACACTCCATCTCATCGCTGAACGCGTCGCCAGCTTTAAGTAAGAAGGCTTTCTAAGAAGGCACACGTATCTACAGCCTGGAATCCCATAGGACTACGAACAATCACCCATCCATAGCTATGCATCCACACCAAAAGTACCCGTCTGCCTATAGAGGCTACGTCCAGTACACCGATCCCACAATCCCTCCACCACAATCGCCATTCGATATGGCGTATGGTTCATCGTTACTTCCACGCCAGCTGCTGGTGTCGTCGCCTTTTGTACAAGTGGCGTCTCCTCTGGCTTCCCCTGGCCATCATTTCCCGTACCAGCGATCTGCTGCTGCTCCAGCATACATAGTGGCTCCTCCTCCAAAGCTCAGCATGCCTCAGGACTGCCGTAAGAGAGGCCACAAACAGTCCCATATGAAGCACGAAGACGACATGGAAACGCCTCTAAAATCAAAGTACAAGTCGATGTCGTCGTCAACTTCAAGCCTGGACGAATCTACCTTTGATACCAACGGCTTTAGCCGGAACGTCTCCTCGGGTACCTCCCAGGAAGAAAGTGCACCTCCTCATATTTATGCTAACCTCGCAAACCAGTCTTCTTCCAGCTCGCTATACCAACTCCATTCCAACCAGTCGCAAACACAGCTAAACATGAATCCTTTGTTCCAGCTGTCAAAACTACCGACTCGCTGCATCATGCTTATGAATATCGACACCGAGCTCACGCTCACACGCTTCTTAGACTTTATTACTTTTGGCCCGTTAGAAAGTGCCCGTATCGTGGAAAACTATCCTGAAGAAGGATCAAACTCGGTATGTTTGACTTTCTTAAAGATGGACACTTGTCTCAATTTCTACAACAACCTCCTTACATACTTTGCCCGTTTCAAAAGAATCATCAACTCTCCGTCTCTTATCATCACCTTTGTCCACTGCAAAAAGATCATCCCTTTCATCTCATATGCTATCAACAACGATGGTGCTACCAGAAACGTCTATATTGGTAACCTCAACGCCTTGGGAAAGCTAGTGACTCGTGAGTTTTTAACTACCGAGTTTAGTAAATTTGGCCTCATAGAAAAGATTGATTTGATTCAGAGACCAAATGGTGACAAAGCAATAAAAGAAAACGACTCACAGGACACAGAGACTGAAGGACCATCTCCAGATGATGAAGAGATTGAGATATTTGCATTCATCCATTTTACATCTATCGCACCTGCAATCAAGGCTGTCGAACAATTATCCCTAAATACATTCTGGCAGCCTTGCAAGATCTTTTATGGAACTGACCGTTGTTCAATTCAAAACGATGCTCTTTCCAAATCACTGACAGACGAAGGAGAGATATTTGAAGAGGAAGAGAATGGTGTGCCCTCTGGTAGATACATCGATCCAGGAACCATCCGTGAAGAAGATGAAGACGATCTGGGAACAATAAAGTACTTTTATCCAAAGTCCTTTACTAATTCGGAAGAGGACATAACTGCTGCTTTCAGCCAGAAATCAGCTGCTGTGGTAGCAGTAGCATCTTCTATTGGTGGTCAGAATATTGGAAACAGAACTGTATGTCTGGGAAACTTGGATCCAAAAACCAAAGTTGAAGATATTTGCAACGTCGTTAGAGGTGGAATATTACAAAATGTTAAATATATTCCATCCAAGAAAGTGTGCTTCCTTACTTTCATCGAGCCTGCTGCAGCTGCTCAATATTTCGCCAATGCAAGTGTCAATTCTATGGTACTCCATGGAAGACGTATTAAGGTTGGTTGGGGTAAGCATTCTGGCCCACTCTCTACAAAAGTTTCTCTTGCTGTCACGGTTGGAGCTTCTCGAAACGTTTACATCGGGATGAAAGATGATGATTTGGAGTCCCCAAATAGCACGATGCCGGATGAAGAGCAATTGCGTGAAGATTTTGGCAAATTTGGGGAGATCGAACAGGTAAATTATTTTAAGCAGAATCGTTGTGTGTTTTTGAACTTTCACAACATTCACACTGCAATGAAAGTTGTTGACGACGCTAATGGCCCCCATGGCGAGGAGTTCCATGAAAAACTTGGAGGTAGATACAAAAACTTCAAGATTTCATTTGGTAAAGATCGTTGTGGAAATCCACCGAAGGTTAAGAAAAAGAAATCAAAAAAGAAGAAGCAACTGAAGTCGGAATGTGATGATACCAAAGAATTTGAGAACAGTATCGATGGTCAATCGATTGAAGTGGAAGAAGTCCCTGCCGAGTTGTTTGCTAGTATGGGTATCACTTCAAAGGGTGAAGACAGTAAAGCTGAAACTGAAAACGATTTGGAAACGCCAAAAAAGTCCGATGCATTCGGTATCACTGCCGTGGATAACAATCAGGGCAAAATCCCTGACTACCTATCCATCTCGTCCTCTGACACTTCAGAGGGAGAAATAATCTTTACAAAGCCACAATCGTCTTTCAAGCCACCTCGCAATATTCCTGATTCATCCCAAGGTGAGAAACCGTACCAGTCCAAACCAAGACATAAGAAGACTTCTTCATATACACCATCTGTGGCATCGCGTGTCAGTTCACATGCATCTCTCAGCTCGCTCTACTTTCATGAACCGGAGCCATCAGCGGTCTATTACAAAACTCTCCCTTTTGCTCCACCAGTGATCCCAACACGTGCAGCACACTTCCCACCAAGCTACAAACCTCAATTTTCCACTAATGGGTCGCAGGTGATGGCGCAATACTTGTCTCAAAGTCAGCATGCAAATATGATGTATGCTGCTAATGTTCTCAACACTGCAGATGTTGGGTACTTTGAGGATGAATTTGGCAATGCTTACAGACGCACTTCAATAGTGAGAAGAAGATGATGCATAAAAGATCTCATGACCTCTTTTTAATGGACTTATAGATGAATAATCTTCCAGGATTGATGGAACTATGTAAACCAAATAGTTTGATGTAGAAACTTTTAGAGCAAATGATCTTCAGGGTATATGAGAGCTTTTCTCTGGGCTTTGTTGTGTTTGTTGTACTTTATCTTGCCATGTTGCTGCTCTCCAGCTTATCTGCTATAGACGTGGGCTCTTGCAGAATTATGATACTGAGTAGTAACAAAATCAACATTGTTTTTAGCTCTGAAAGAGACCGCTTAAATCTTGATGATCTGAGCAGTGCAGAATAGTCTGTCTCTTGTGTGTTGCTTCAAGAGCTGTGCTTCTCGTCTTCATCTTTATACTCTTCATCAAGTAGCTTTTTGTCCCAATGATATGGCATGATATGCAGAACTACAGAGCACAATAAGCCAACTGCAGCAAGTGCCACTCCAACGTATACTGCCGCTCTGTATGATTTCAGTACGCTTTTTGTGTGGTCAAATACCTTTGTCTCGGCAGTTCCAGCAAAACCAAGTGACACCGACATGGCATAGTTTGTCATTGTGGAGACAAGTGATGAGGCCATACCTTGGTGAATTTCTGGTAAGTTATCGCTCAATACCAGTGAAGCTGCTGGAAATGAGATGTCCATCCCAAATGATAGAATAATCATCTGGGCTACAAGCATGCGGAAATAGGTCTGCTCCACCGGTGTACAGGACAGCATTGCAATCCCAACAAGGAAACCACACATGGCTGCTATTAATAGGTACGAAGGCCTTACCCTACCAATGAAAAGGCCAACGATGAGGGCTGCGACAGTTCCAGAGATTGCAAAGGTTGTGTATGTCAATGCCGACATGACTGGTGTATATTCTTTCAGATTCAAAAGAAGAGACCAGTAATAGAAAACATAAATAGAAAACGAAGCCCATCCAAAAGCAACGACTGTAAGGATGAGTGCAATATGGACATTCATCACCTCACGAGGAATCAAAGGCCATGGGGCTCTTTTTTCAATGTAGAAAAAGGAAAGGATGAGAAGTGCACCAATGGTGAAGAAGACAACAATATATGGAGAGCGCCAGGAAACCTGTGGAGCCTGGTTCGTAGCAACATTAAGAAGAATGAGGCCCATTACTCCCACTGAAGCCCCTAACCAATCCATCCGGGCATTTTCAGGTGCATTTCTCTTACCTTTGGGAATGACAAAGAACGCCAGTACGGCAATGATAACAAAGATGATGGAGTTACTATAGTATGCCCATTGCCACTTGTTGTACTGGGTGGTGATCCCTGCGAATAAACACCCCAGCCACGCACCAATTGGTCCCATTGCACCAATAGCGGATATCACAAGTGCTTTTCGTTGTCCCTTAGGGTACAGTGTGCCTATGACACCGATGGCACTGGGAAGAACAAAGGCAAGTCCCATGCCGTGAAGAGCACGGCATACACAGAAGAACACAACCGACGAAGCATATCCTGATATGCCTGTGATCAGTGTCCACATTGCAGACCATACCAGACCACATAGAAGCACTTTCTTTAATCCATAGAGGTCACCAAACTTTCCAGAGATGAGGATGAAAGCACCAGAAGTTAAGGGAAACGCGGCCATGAACCAGACCTTATCCTTACTGCTAGCACCAGGAAACACCTCTGTGAGCTTCTCCATCATCGGAAGACTCTGATTTGCTCCTGCTTGGTTCAAGAGCTGTGCCATGCATGCCACTAGGATAACTGATGCTTCATGCCATCCCGATTTAAACGCCGATGGCCTGGCATCAACTTGTATACCCATAACGGTTAGCAGTCTCTTCCTCTACACCTTGGCTCTTGGTCCTCACGCTCTTGGCAACGTAAAAACCTGTCTCGAGACTCGTCTTGGAGCAATAAGCCTCCGGAGAGAAAATGGGTCCACTTTGATTTTTCTCCGTTTATTTTCTTTTTCTTATTATAATGAACAAAGCCTCTCTGCTCGCCGGAGTCTTCAAGCTCTTTGTTCGGCGTATCTACCGGATCTAAGATCTCCGCCGGATTTGGTTATTCCCGCCGGTGTTAGAGAGTTGGAACGGCGATGACACATAGATGGCGGTACTAAATGGAGGAAAAGATGGTGAGGATCATGAAGAGGCGTAAGGATGGTGTAGAGGAAAGGTGGGAGTTCCTATAGTGAGGGTCTTGTATTGCTTTCCACGGTTCAGCTAGACGTTTTGGTTTCTATGGAATGGATCTATAAAAGCACCATCTCATACGTTTCCCGTACACCTAAAAAGACGTAATTATGCAATATAAGCAGGGTAGCCTCTGTGTAACGGATTTGCATAAATACGATATCCCTATTGTTATTTGTTACGCAGTTTTGATTGTTTTCCGAGCTTCATCCTCGTCACCTCCCTTGCTCGTCAAATAACACAAAAGCCCCTACAACACTGGGGCAAGGCAAGATAAACTATGGTTCCGTAGTTTTATAGCATTCCATTTATTCTCATTACCCTGATCAAATAAATCTAAGCAATCTATAGTAAGATGGTTTTATCATCGGCCCATCTCATTCGTTTTTCACACTTTTCCGATGGCAAATGGTAGAATGTCAAAAGGATATATGTAGCAAGCTGATGTATAGTAAGATGAGTTATATGAATATTCCATTCAATATTCTGGTTCCTGGTTCCTGAAAGACAAGAAAAAAGCAAAAACAAAAACAAAAACAATGTATCATGAAATAGGTTTAGATGGACACTTCATTTCTCTTGTCCTCTTCAGTTTCCCTCCGAATGCTTACCCTCTCCGAGTTATCTAAGGATATCTCCTCTTCCTGCTGACGGTTTAACTGTTCGTTGTCTAAGGAGCTCTGCATTGAACAGTCCGTAGCAGTTTCTTTAGCAGATTCAGCATCTGGGATTGTGTGTGGCGAAACATACGACAATGCCACAAGCACTAGTGCAAGCAAGCAGCCTGCGGCAGCGATTCCCACCCCTACATACATTGCGGCACGATAGGACTTGAGAGTATCATCTGTTCTCTTAAGGACCTCCACTTCGGCAGTAGCAGCGAACCCAAGGGCCACAGACATTCCGTAATTCGTCATGGTGGAGACGAGGGACGATGCCATACCCTGGTGTGCTTTCGGTAGAGTGTCCGATAGTACGAGCGACGAAGCTGGGAACGAAAGGTCCATACCAAATGACAGAATGATCATCTGGGGGAATGTCATATGCCAGTACATCTGGTTGACTGGAGTGCATGAGAGCATGGTGATTCCGATAAGGAAACCACATGTAGCAGCGAACATTAAGAAAGAGGGTCTTACTCTTCTTATCACGAAGCCAACAGTCGCAGCAGCAGTGCATCCAAAGACAGCAAAGGTCGCGTAAGTGGCACCTCCAGCCAGTGGGGTGTAATGTCTCAAGTTCAGAACCAGTGACCAGTAGTAGAAGAGGTAGATGGAGAACGAAGACCAGCCAAGAAGAACCACAAGCAGGATTATGCCGGTGTGCATGTTGCGCACTTCTTTAGGAAGCAAAGGCCATGGGACCTTGTTTTCAACCAGGAAGAACGCCACAATGAGTAGAAATCCCACAATGAACAGTACTAGTATATATGGTGAGTTCCACCCAGCCTGTGCTGCCTGGTTGGTCGCAACGTTAAAGAGGACCAATCCTGCAACACCGACGATAGCACCGATCCAGTCCATCTTGACTTCTGGAGGGGCGTGTCTTGGAACATTAGGAATCACAAAGAATCCAAGAATGCCGAGGAGAATAAACGCAATACAGTTAGCGTAAAAGACCCATTCCCAATGATTGAATGTCGTGATAAGGCCTCCAAAGACCGCTCCAAGAGATGCGCCTACTGGTGCCATGGCACCCACGAGAGCGAACACAAACGCTTTTCTCTGACCATTGGGATAGGAGGCTCCAATGACACCGATAGCGTTTGGAAGAGCAAATGCAAGTCCCAGACCATGGAGTGCCCTACAGATACAAAAGAAGATGACTGAGTCTGAGTATCCAGAAAGGCCAGTGATGAGGGTCCACAAGGCACACCAAGCGGTGCCAGCAAGAAAGACCCGTTTGAGTCCCCAGAGGTCCCCGAATTTGCCCGAGATGAGGATGAACGCACCAGAAGTCAATGGAAGGGCAGCAAGGAACCACAATTTGTCTGTTGACGTTACATTGGAGAAGACATCAGCGAGCGCATTCATCATGGGAAGACACTGGGTTGCACCTGCCTGATTGAGAATCTGGGTGAGGCAGATCACCGCCACAACACTGAGTTCGTGCCATACGGAGGTGAATGTGGGTGGACGAGGGTCGACTTTGACCATCTGGGTGGATCTCGAGCTTTTGTGTTGTTTTGCGTACTTGCTGGTAGCAGTTCTGGTGACTGTGGTTGTTCTGGAGCTTCTGGAACTTCTGGTGGTTTTGGTGAAGGTCTTCGCAGTACTTATGACCTGTGCTCTGTTCTCGGTTGCTTCTCCAAGATTTCTCCCTAAACACTTTCAGCACGTGCCTAGTAGTTCCTAGTAGTTCCTAGTAGTTCTCTAGCAGTTGTTCCACTGCAATCGAGCCACGTCTGGCCCTTAATGCCAAACCAGTTTTCCTTTATAATGGAGCAACGGTGCAACTGTGAATTAACTAAGTGCGTACTAAGAGCCTACTAATCGTACTAATCGGGTTTAGCCGACAGACTCGGGAAAAAGAAACACTTTCCGTGTGCTCGCAAGGTGGAGGTTTGCAGTATATCAACTGGAAGAATGTTAAATAATTCGCCACGTCAAATGGACAAGAATACTCGGGCAGTAGAAATACGGTGGGTGTCGCAGATGTGGAGCTATGACAGTGTCATTGGTGTTGCTGGTTGTCGGTTGATATTGTAGCGATAATTGGTGGTGGTGGTGATGGTGCTGAGGGCTGTTATGTCTTTCTCGGGCCAAAGCGCCCAGCCATGAGATCTGTCAGGACAGCGTCGCCAGGTGGTAAAGCTGTAAAGTAGGCCTTTGGGGGTGTTCCCAACACCCGGTAAACCCTGGTATAACACAAGGAAGACGTCTTATTAACTGCTTAGGAATGTAGCGATATCTTTAGCAGTGCTTGTATTGCCTCTACTGGCTCTTACATTAGTGATGGTGGAGGCCATTAGTAATGAATAGATCCATCGGGAACAAAACACTTGGCCAACCGTCTGCAGTCGCCACACTCACAATCGCAATGGACCTATGGAACTACGGGGCCGTCCACGATGAGCTGAAGGCCGTATCTTCTGTCTTGTTGGCATGGATTGTATAGGTATTGCCATGGTGTGGCTGTATGAGTGTGTTTGGTGCAGGTCACGTGATGCATCAGTCACGTGTGATCAGGTCTTGTCACGTGGTATTGTGGTTTATCACGTGATGTGTTCTTCCCTGATTTGTCCCCTGTGGTTTGGGCCTTTTTCCATAGACTACAGGGTTCAAGCGGGTTGTTAGCAGGTATTTGTCTCTTGTCTAGTGTATTCACTTAGGAGAGGCTAAACGGCTTAGATGGGCCTTGACATCTCCAGTAATTTTGATTTTTGAAGTTATATTGCCCTTCTTCCATAAGTGTAATGATCACCATCGGACCTGGTCCCGATAATCTCGACACTTAAAGCTGGTTCACTAGGAGCTATATATAACATACACTGTGCCTTATCTAAAGAAACTAATGCGTGAAATTCTGTATAGTATTATGCTTTGTTTGTTAGTGAGATCTGATAGGCAACTGCAAATACTCTACATACTAGCAATACATATACCAAATGAACTAGAATCGACCTGCCCCTACTACACAGAACAAAAACCGCAGCTCATGACACCCAAAAAAGTCTCTCTCACTTATACGAAATCTTGCAACTACGTTTCGCCGGTTATCATTGTGTAATTGTGTAATCTCGGAACATTATCCAAACCGCAAACTGCGAAAGGTATAACTAATGCTCTTAAAAGGTGCTTGGCCCACTTGTCATAATTCTCTTATTCCGGGGTCTTCTTAAAGGGAGTACAACCAATATATTTCATATCCTGAAGAAGAACAGAAAAGAAGCTTGCAACATGTCAAAAGAAAGCGTTCACATAACATAGAATAACGTCACTATAGCCTAGTCCGCGACTCCAACGGCCATTACAGCCAAGGCACCCCCAACACCAAGAACCCGAAGTAGTTTAACTAGTGAGGTTACCCCAGTGATTACAGCTATCTTTAATTCCTCACTATTATGGTTGTCTGTATAATCCAATGCAGTACTGTATTCAGACCAAACACCCAAAGAAGAGAATCCAGTGAGCCTCAACATGAGTCCCAGGAGTATAACTATTATTATAATAAGGTGCAATGCCCTGCTCTTTATATTCGGAGCACGCCAAAACCCTGAAACCAAACCCAATAGAGACAATCCGGAATACCCTGTAATACTTTGGTTTCCGAAACTGAAGCTCTTATCAAAGTACTTCACGTATTCCAAGAGTTCATTGTTAGGAGGAAGATACCCGGTTTTGAGAAGCTCATTACATGTATCAATGTAATTTATTGTGGCATTGGTAAATAGTATGAGGCCAATGAGGCTCAACATCCGGATACAATGATACTCTCTCTCCTGGTCGCTCATTTTGAGAGTTTCATGGGGTTCCTGGTGTTCTATGGACTTGTTATCAAAACACCTAGACGCCATCTCAAGATCCCTGGGCTCTGAAATAGCACAGCTCTTTTCCGGTAAACTTTCGAACCCTTGTGGTGGGCTCATACTGAGTATATATGATGGTTCGATGTGTTTGTATATAGCAAAAAACTAGCGAGGTCTAAGAGAATAGAAAGTGACCTGTTTTTCCTTAAGTCTAGTTCTCAGATTTCGGGCTGCGAAGTAGGTGTCTGGATGATCCACCATTGTTACAGTTCATAATGCGATAAGAAGAAACTCTCAATTATTACTGTTTCTTCTTTACGTTCGATACGAAACTCGACTCAATTATGTGCACTTTTACGAACCTGTAAACCCCTTCTTTTGACGACTCAATAAGTCGCCTGCCTCCCTCCTCCTTCTCCCCCCCCCCCGATATCTTAGGGAGAACAGAGCTCCACATTTGGATCATCTTGCCCCTAGCCCTGCAATTAAACGATTCTCTGCATAATTTCCATATCAATCTAGTAGAACTTAGAACTGCAGTATGGTGTCCACAACCAATGAATGTAACACCTACCATCCTACAAGAGAAAGGTATGTGCCAATGACAAGATCAGCACTCTAGACACCACCCAGACTGGCCACGGCTCAAGGGCCACACTAGCCGAAGCAACCAATGGGTCTTTATGCTAACGTATAAATATCTGTTACAACTAGGAGATGGGCAGTGTCTCTTATTCTATTCATCTGGTGTCTCATACCCTCCCAGTATACTTAATTGATGAACATAACAGCGCAGTGCCCTGAGTCAGTGCGGGCACATATTTGGTAAGCGCACGTGTTCGGTATGGCCACTCTTTCAATTTGGTTTGGCCACGATTATGAGGGAAATGAAAAAAAAGCAAAAAAAAACAGAAAACGGAAAAAGAAAAAAGAAAAAAGAAAAAACATTAAAAAAAAACTTTTAAAAAAAAATTTAAAAAAAAAACACCGTCCAGAACACAACACCCAGTGCACAAGGAAGAGACTTTGGAAGCAACAGGTTTAAACCACGGTAGGATTTGAGTGAGATCGAGCGAAGTGACAAGCACCGTTCAATCAGAAGTTACACCGGAAAACCCCTCTATTTCTCGAGACGAGCTTGCGCAAAACCGCCCTGATAGCTTTTGAGGCAGTACCAATACCTCACGCTTTCTCCATCGCCATCTGGTAAACTCCGCGCACGCAAGGGCGTAAACACAGCACCGCGTCTTGTTCGCTAAAAAGCACCGTCTACAAGGAAACATGGCGAAGACACTCGCACAGGGCCGCAAGCCAGGTAGTGGGAGAAAACCTGGTAAGGGTAAGACACTGTCAGAAGGGCGGAAACCCGGGTCTGGGAGAAAAAAAGGCTCTGTTTCCAAGAAACTGAGCGATGGACGCCAGCCGGGGTCAGGGCGTAAGAAGCTCGACAAGAGCATCGCCATCAACACCAACAATACCTCCACAAACAGTATCAACAGCAATAGCCTTACGAACCCTACAGGGACGGTTGTAGGCCATGGAAACAGCTCGCTACTCACCGTGGGCCCTGGCCACGTCAAGGGTATCCACGATGTGTCGGGAACAACAGTACCGATCTTTGCGAACATCGCTTCAAAGGACTCGCTGATGAAGACGAGTGGTAGCCCAGAAGCGATTCTTCTCCAGGCTGCTGCGACCTCACAGTACCACCATCACCATCATCACCACCCGCTTGAGCCCCTACAATACCCTCACGACCAGCAAAGCATCCAGAACGCGATCCATGCGCGTGTTCATGAAGACCAGCACCGTATGGCTCATGATGAGACAAGCCAGTATGCTGTCCACGCACTGGAGAACAGCAACGACCAGACTGTCCAGGTCAGATACAGCGATCTCCAGAAACTTCTGATGCACACAAACACCCGGTTCTCGGAGAACCAGAGGATTGTGTTTTCTTTGGAGTCCAACGACCCGGAGCATAACAAGTAAGTGGAATAGCTTTGGTGTCGGTGTTGATGTTGATGTCGTACTTGTAAGGTTATCTTCCGTTCTTTTTCGCTTCTGATGTTTTCTCTTTATATCCTGTTCACTGGTGGTGGTAGTGGTCTGCTAGCGGACTATTAGTCTAGTTTGCTATTAGATAGACGCTTTCTCACCGCTATCTTACGAGTTTTTATAGGAACTGATTGTTGATATATGTATAATTATACTTTAAGTCTTATGTATGCTACATATCATATCCGTTCATATGGATAGTGTTAGAATACCACGGTACTACTGCTCAACCACTATACTAGTTTGCTAGTCTGCTATCAAGTCAATACAGGCACTTTTCCTGTCCGTAGATATATCCATAATATGGCTTTGGCAAATCATATATCATACGCATCCCTTACCAGTCTCCTACGAGTCTTCCTCAGCGATATATGCCTTACAAAGATGTATATACCCTCCCATTCCCATTAGTCGTCTCAGGCCTTCAGTATCTTGACTGGCACTTTCACAATCCCAACACTACCGCAGTTCTTGAATCGAAACTCAACTTGTAAACAGTAAGCTCTCGTCAGCAAACAAGTTTGGAAGTCAGGAATCAGCGTCTCTTTGACCCCAATAAGTTTGAGCTTCAAGCAAGTGTCTTTTTTCCAGTCGGTATTCTCTCTACACCATCCCTCGTCATTAAAATCAGTCTCAAAGATTTCGTGACAACTTTCTTCCACTTTTAGGTTTGCCATTGTTTCAACATCCACTTCAAAATGGTTATGTAGATATTTTCCGAAGTCCTCACCCAGATCATGTTTGAAGCATTCTTTCTTTAATCCCTGAATACGACTGTCCAGCTTCTTGAAATCAGATATTAACGATTGGAAATTGTCATTGGCAAGAAGAGTTGTTGAAATTGTAACTGGGATGTACGTGGAGGATGAAATATTAAACGTCACCAGCTTGGTGGTGATCGATGATATCTGCGGTGGTTTAGCAGTGTTCTGGATAGTAGAAAGGTCTGAAGGTGTAAACTTAATATTGAACAAGAGACAAAGATTCTCATTATTTGAGATCGAAGGACCTTGATTAACCTGTCTCATTACTTCTGGGTACACATATGGCAAAAATTGAGACTGAGGTTGATCAAGTGTCGCAATCGTGACGAGGCCACTTCCAGTGGATAATGGCTCTTTGGACTTACCAAACAATCCCTTCTTAGGCGCTGGTACATACTGTACCGATGTAACAAACTCCGTAGTTGAACTACTTGTCCTTGACCCCTTTTCCTGTCTTTGTTCTTCTAAGACTCTTTGCCCGTTCAGTTGCTGTTGTTTGATCTCACTATCGAGTTTTCGAACGGCATCCTCATTACCATCTATGCTCAGTGATAGCACTCTCTTACAGTTTCTTAAGGAGTTCTCAACAGCACTTTTCAATAACTCAACATCTACAGAGTCATTAGTATCGGAAGCGTGGCAACCTTTTGGAATAAATCTTAAAGCGTAGTCTTCATCTCTGAGAATGGACGGCATCGGTAATCCTGAAGAGTCCTTCAGAGTTGGATGGGTACCAACAAGCGTAGCATTTATACTGTAGTTTATGTTGACAACGCCGTTAGAAGCATCTTTTGTAAGAACAGGGGATCCTCTCTGGCCCGAGTGACCGTACCCAAGAACGTCATTTACAATGATCTTCGCATATTTTCCCTCTTTGTAAAATCGGTTGACTCCCAAACTCGGAGGTGTCACAGTATGGCCCTCAAGAGAGTGTTTGCATGAATTATCCAGCAAAACACTGGGGAATTTAAAGAAAAAGTCTTTCTTGTACTTCATGTGTGGCTTAAGGATTCTCTCATCGGGTAAGCCTATATGACAGCCTTCCCAATCGAGTTTTCCATATCGGCACTTTGTGTCTGATGGGGAGCACACACACCCCGATGACCAGCATGCATGGAGATCCATCATATGAAGAAACCGGTGGATGTGCATCTTGGATGCTTCAGAATCTAAGATCGTTACTGTTCCTTCCAAAGTGACATAAAGCATAGAGAATGGGATCGGGAAGGATGTGTCGTTATGGATCGTGACGTATCCGTGTACAACGTCTTCAGAAGTGTACTCCTTAAGAATAGACTCAAGTTGAGGCCTTGTCTCCATAGAGAAGGGATGTTCCTTTGTGACACGAACCTCAACAGTCAGCAAAGGGTTCATTGGTGATTGTGGTAGAAGATGGACCTTCATAGGGTCGAGGAGAGGGCTTGGTGTCGAAGGAAGAGAAGAAGACGATACCATAGAAGAGATAGGAGAAAAGTAGTCACCCCGCTCTCTACAGGATGAAACCGTCTCATCGGTGGATGGACGGTACTCTGGAGGTGCCTCGGAAGCAGGTGTTGTTGGGAGTGGTTCATGAAGAGATCTGTACATCTCAAAGGATGGGAGGACATGTACCCAGACGTCGCTTGCGATCGTGTCCTGGCCATCTGGACATGCTCCTCCGGAGACGCACGACTCCATTGGTTAGTTCAATCTTACTAATTCTGTGTTTTTGGTCCGGTATTCTCCTCTACACGATATGTCGAAATGGGTACTAAGGTGATTGGCTTGGTTTTTCTTTTTTTTTCAATACGTGGGTCTCGGGGCCCCGACGTGTGTGGAAGCGGATCCATGCCACACTCAGTTTTCTTTTCCGCATTTTTTCTCTTTACTTCCTAAACGTTTCCTTGATGTTCATGAAAGTCATCTTGTTCTTTGCTTAGTGCTTTTTCAACCATAAAGGTGTCTCTTTCTGTGATGAAAACGGTTCATTGTTAGACAAGAGCGCCGCCAGGGGACACATCGAGCATCTTCGCGCATACACCCGGACACCGCTAAATTGTACACCCGGACACCGTGTGCCCCTCCCCCGCTTATCTCCAGCCTACGCCACCGGGTCTGGCTCGTAGCCATTATTGTGTGTGCTGAATAGTGGAAATGGCGACAATGTATGTAATGAGAGAAACAGGTAACATGTTATGTCTTGTAAGCGCCAATTAGGTGTGTAGCGTGGATTACGGCCGGTGTACGGTGGTGGCCTCACAGCTTACCCAAATAGTAGTCATATTGAGAAGTGCAGCGATTTGTCTCTGGGCTTAATGGCTGACGATCCACACAGCAATCGTTCCAGCTAAAGGTGAAATATGACTGGGTACCTGATCGGAGACCAGATCGGAGTGCCCACGCCAGACCAAACGTATCACGTTCCTCCGCTGTCTCAAGGGTCCAAAAGGGTCCATCACGATCGAGATGGTGGATTAGGCGTGCGCATTGCATATGATAGGACACCAACACAAGCCTCAGGCATGGGCCTTGGTCATAAGCAATGTGTGTGTGTAACAGCTCCAGCAGAAAAGCTTAAAGCACCGGAAGATCTAAGGAGCTGTGTTGTATTAGCAATGGAACAGGATTTATAGCAGAATGAGTAACAGAGTGATTAATAGAATGAGTCACAAGATTCCATTAGAGCACCGCAGTACAACGCAAGCCACGGTCTAAGTAACTGTCTATGGATATCCTTGTTATTATTGGCTAACCAAGAGTTATTGTGACTCATCCCGTACAATTGCTCACAGCCAATCCAAAACAAAACGTTTTTGTGCATGCGTGTATGCTCCACGTGGATCTCTGTAGTACGGACAGGTGAGGTTTTGCCACCCATGGCAATCAATGGGCCCAGAGTGATCGAATTCAATGTCCGATGGTTTCGATTTGCTTTTCAGATCATGCAATGGCTACTGTGCATAGTACAACATGGCATGAAGCGATGCACCGTACTAGTATATCTCATAGCTGTCAGGTGTTTAGCATGTCACATACCCTATCATATTCCTGTCACAGTATGGCCAAATTCACACATATTCATTTGTGCCATAGTATTTGACCGTACGCGCCATATGTCTATATATTTTACACCATCAGTCATATAGCTTTAGCGATGTACCATATTTCTTCCGCATGCACCAACTCCCAAAGACCACACCCCCATGAGCCGTAGTACTCTAGCCTAAATCACACACCTTATACCAACAACATACTACGGACTATACAATACTCTATACTCTCTAGATATCCCGTAATAACCATGAAATACACAAATAGAAGAAACCGTAAACTGTAAACCACCATGCCATGCCATTCCATACCTTACCATACCCTCTCGCTTTACGCAAGGCCGTTCCCATATCCCTACACCGCAAGTACTACACATAGCACAAACCGTATCACATTCAATACTGTATACCATACTATATCCAGCATCTTACGCAATTCACCGTCCTCTATATAACAACACGCACTATTACTGACGGAATTAACCACCTCTAATAATAAACGTGCGGCCCCCACCTCCAAGGCCTCCTCCTCCCTCACAACCCTAAAGGACAATGCCAAGCGACCAACACCGTCGCATGTACGGTGACTCATCGGCTACTGCAAAGCCAAAGATGCACCCTTCGCAGTGTGCAGTTTGTTGCCACTGGTTTCTTTGTTTGTGGTTATTTCAAAGTTTGTAGGAAGTTGTCCCCGCCCATACACCCACCGCTCTTTCCCATATATATAAAGGACCTACCAGCTGCTCATTTGGGAAAAGCTGTAAATGGGCCGCTCCGAGTTCTCGGCACTAAACAACCGGCGATCCTGGGGAACATCGCCGCTAGCATCTAAACGGTAACATCTAAACGGTTTCGGTGCAATCCGCTCTCTTTCGACACCAGTGTGGAATAATCTTCGGGTGATACGAGAGTTGGTCCATTGGGTCGTACTCTGGCCGTTCTAACTACCCAGCAGGCCACTGATTGGGGTTTCTACGGAGCTACCGTTTATTATAGTTACATAATTTGTTTTTTCCGAGTTGGTGGATGACGCATCGTACATGGGACATAAGCTATAGCATTATAACGCCACCATATCTTAGCATCGCTACTAGGGCTCAATTAACTTCCATACACAGAAATAACTGCTTATCCAACTACTCCGCTATCCTTCCTACCCCCAATGAGTTTCGATCTTCCTGTTGTGCCTCGATTCAACGCAAATGAGCGGCTGTTGGAGATCACCTCCGCAAGGAAACCTTCACCGGCAACACTCAAATACATGAGGGCAGAGATCCGGCTTTCCACCAGCCCTTCTAATGGCCATTTCTCACCCGGTGATACCATCGAGGGCCAGTTTGTCATCTTTAAGACCAAGGAAAACAGACGTATCAATGACATCTACTTCAACGATATCGAGATCTCTTTCGAGAACAGGGCAGTCTCGGCATTGGGGTCTGATTGTACCTTCTTCAAAATGGATAACAGCCCCAAGGCTGAACACCTGCCGAAGTTCGCTACCAATCCAGACAAGTACCCTGACTTCGAATCGTGCGTCTTCCCTTTCGCTTTCACTGTCCCTTTGGTCCATCTTGAAAACACTTGCGTGGGGTCCCACCAGATGCACCGGTCACTACTGCCCAGCTACGGCAGCCCTCAGCTGTGTGGCCACTCTTTCCACCCATCACAAGTAGCAGGTCTCAAGCCAGTTGAGACAAACGCCAACCAGAAACTCAGGCCTCTCATCTGGAATAGGTTCTGTAACTTCTATGTCATCTCGTGCCGTGTAAAGCAGAACATCCGTGGAATCGACCAGCCGTACGTTGTGTTCGCCCGGTCCATGGAGATCAAGGTCCACTCAGACTTCGATGGGTATCTTCCAACAAATATCTCTCAGCCTTCGCCCTTGGACATAGGAACTTACTACAACGTTCCCGACGTCAACCAGTCTGATGAGCTCTGTATCATTAAGTCGATTGGACTCAAGCAGGAGAACGGTTCGAGTGCTGGCTCCATCACTGTGACTTCGCTGCTCCCATCCCCGGTGAGAGAGAGCACCACAGCATCTTTCCCAATAGACCTCAAGTACATCCCATCAAACAATTCTAGCTCGGTACCGTCTTCCGTCACTGTTACAACTCAACTCACGCAGTATACCGTGCAGTCTGCAGAGTGTATTCCTCCTCAAACGGCGTACGGTACTCTGCCAGAATCGTCTCCGTACTTCACACTCTTGAAGAAAAACGGGAAACATATTCTCATCCAAAGAATCCAGGTCATCACCACTGATACAAAGCTGCTGGATGAGATGGACTGGATCCCAGATTACACAGACCCATCTGCATACGTCAAGCAAGGTCAAATCACTGTGCCGTCTATCATGAAGGACGACATCGTACAGAGCACATTCCACAGTTGTCATATCCAGAACATCTATGCATTACAGGTCAAGCTCATCTTCCAAAACGATCACGATACTGCTGGTCCAGACGATAGCTCTAAATCGAGTCGCCAAAGCTCTCTTGGGTCTCTGTTCAGCCTAAGACGGTCTTCAAGCTCAACCGACACTTCGACTTCATTAGACAAGTATGTTCTACCTAAAAACACTTTGCAGTTCTCGATCCCCATAGTTGTCATTTGACGAGCTCCACTGCTTGAATCTATGTCCTTGAACATCTAGCAGTAAAAGGATCTTAAAATGTACGTTGTTTATGTGAAAATGGTGTAGGCGAAAGAACTCTAGCTGTACAGTAAACTCCCCAAAATGCGGCTCTTCTTGGGTGAAAGGTAGGGTACATAAGACTGGCTCTCGTGTCTTAAACCTTACTATATTTTCTTGCTATTTCCAAGACTATATTAAGGAACATTCTTATTAGAATGAGGAATGAGTAGTAGTGTCATA
Source organism: Petasospora xishuangbannaensis (assembly GCA_030585085.1). Taxonomy (NCBI): domain Eukaryota; kingdom Fungi; phylum Ascomycota; class Saccharomycetes; order Phaffomycetales; family Wickerhamomycetaceae; genus Petasospora; species Petasospora xishuangbannaensis. The sequence continues at coordinate 31,179 of JAJMBV010000010.1, read as the reverse complement.
TCGCGATAAAAGCTATCCATAGAGGCTGATACCAACAAAGACCACACTACCAACATAAAGATTATCGCCCAGAATACCTCCTCATCAGAAGACTGAGAAACACACCCATGGAGAAGAAGATAAAAACAATAATTAAAAATAAGACAGAGCCATAGAAACTAGATGATTTCCGGTGCTCCTAACCCACCTGCACACCACCTTCTATCTCCGGGACTTCCTCGACCTTCTCGCCACTTCCAACAAAGGACCCAGTCGCCGTCCATTAACACACACACACACACCGACACCCCTCCGAGATAAATCGTAGCGAGAAAGATGTCCGAAGGAGAGAAGGTAACCGTCATCATTAAGTAAGTGCCTTTTTCTAGCGGTTTTCCGGCATTTCCCCGTTTCTTTGGCTTAGCCGCCAGTCCCCCGTTTGTTGAAGAACCTTTGGTGGAGGCCATGTTGAAGATCGAAGCCACAACTCAACAGAAAAGTTACTAACACACATTTCTTTTGTAAAGATCGTCGGTGGATGCCAAGTACGAGATCTCCGTGGCTCCAAGCGCCACGATTGCAGAGCTGAAGGACCTTATTACAGCGGTGACTGAGATCCCAGCATCAGGTCAGCGTTTGATCTACTCTGGGCGTGTTCTCAAGGACACAGAGACTGTTGAGTCATACAAAATCAAGGATGGTAACACAGTACACTTGGTGAAGAGCTCTGTTGCAAGACAGTCCCCTGCTGCCCCCTCCACTGTTACTTCTACTTCCAGCGCTACCTCCACCGCAGCCACTGGCTCCTCGGCGGTACCAACAAGCATTGCAACTGGCCAGGGAGCATTCAACCCTCTTGCAGACCTCACAGGTGCCCGTTACGCTGGATATGCTCAGCTTCCTTCCGCATCGATGTTTGGACCGGATGGTGGTATGCAGCTTCCTAATCCTGATGACATTGAGCGTATGATGGAGAACCCAGCGATGCAGCAGAGCATGAACCAGATGCTTTCGAATCCTCAGATGCTAGACTTCTTAATCCAGCAGTCCCCACAACTTAGAGCAATGGGTCCACGCGCTCGTGAGCTTCTCCAGAGCGACATGTTCAGAAACATGCTTACAAACCCACAGATGATGAGACAGATGAGACAGATGAGCTCAATGATGGGTGGTGGTGGCATGGGTGCGCCAGGTGCGGGCTCATTCCCTGCACCAGGTCCTGCCACTGCTGCTGAAGCATCTGAACACACGGAGAACTCTCAATCTACTGATACCACTTCTACCAACACTTCTGGTGGTGATTCCACCGCAGCCGCGGCCATGGCAAATCCATTTGCTGCGTTTGCTCCTCCATCTGGTGCTAATCCATTCGCCATGTTCGCTCCTCCTTCTGCTGATTCTGCTGGTGGTGCTGGTGGATTGCCACCTTTTGATCCTGATATGATGCAAGCGATGCTTAGCTCGATGGGAATGGGTGCTGGGGCCGCTCCTGCGCCTGCCGATAACAGACCACCGGAGGAGAGATACGAACAGCAACTCAGACAGTTGAATGACATGGGATTCAACGACTTTGATAGCAATGTTCGTGCTCTTAGAAGAAGTGGTGGAAGTGTCCAGGGTGCCGTTGAGAACTTATTGAATGGAATTTAATACACATCTGGTCTTTTTCTTTCCCCTTCCCATTCCTCTCCCCATTCCTCTCCCCATCTCTCTTCCATTCCCTCCATCGACTGTTCCCTTCCTCTCCACCTTTGTTTCTTCTTGCTCAACCACCCTTTAATGTCTCTCGATGTTAACCAATGCTACCCTGTTCAGTTCCCAAAAGAGACTCAGCACCTATTGTAGAGATCTATGTGTGTAGTCAATGATCAGTAGTCACTTTTGCGCATGATGAGTAGTACATGAGGGTTATAAGTATCGTAGTGGGTAAAATCGCTACAACTGGTGTAATTGATGGCTAATCGATATGGTTATGATGACTCTTGAACATTGTTAAGTATCCATAAGCATTCTTGTAGATTCATATTGAGAGATCTAGATTATTACGTGTTCATCCGCATTGATCAATATCCTTCTATTCATTAGTACCGGTGATTATTGCTAATATGATTACACACAGTATAGAGTACAATAACTGTTAGGGAATATGATGAGTATTATGGAATTTAATGACTATGTTGACGTGAATTGGTGTCCGGGTGTTTTTGATCGAGGCGATCCAAGAGAAGGATAACACGGTGAGAGTGGCCGAATGGGTTAGGTAGTTCAGAGTATCAAAGCACGACAAAAAAAAGAGGAAATGGCTGAAGAAGAGGCTACTGTAGCTCCTAAAGAAGATGTGAAGCCTGATCCGGGTTCTCCTGAGCCCCCGAAGCTGCGTACGATGGAAGGACTGGTACATCTCGAGAAGACTCAACGGGACCGAAGTCTTAATGCGATGGAAAGCGTTGCACAACGATCAATCGCCGTTCATCTACATTCGATGGGGATCAACTTTACACGGGAAGCATTGGAACAGATGCTTGAGCTGATGGAGATTCACCTGGACACAATGCTGTCAGATTTGCAGAAAGTAACACAAACTCAGAGAAGGTCGAAGGTCTCACCGAAAGACCTTCGGCTATTGATAAAGGACTACCTTATGACGACAGGTGAGCTTGAGAAAGAGCTTGAAAAGACCAATGCTATGACACGTGATAACATCAAGAGGAAAGTTGAGTTGGAGAAAATGGCTGACGATGCAAAACGTCGTGAGACCCAAACCACGGCACAGGGAGAAGACTCTACGCAGGATCCACAGAACCCTTCGTTCGTGTTCTTTGCACAAGACGAAGGAATCATACGACTAGTTCCTCCTACAAATAAGCGAACACCTGCGATGCTTCCTTGGTTGCCACAGCTGCCACCGGATCACACATACCGAAAGACTGCGAGGTACCTTGATCGTATAACCGACCAGAAAGTTGTTCGTTCCAAGGTGTTTGAGGAGAGTAAGCTCGGTGAGGAGGCACTGGACAACCTTGCTAAGGCACTTGTTCGAGACGATGGCAATGGCAACAACAATTATGGAGAAGAAGATACGAAGATGGACTCTGCAGAGTTTGGTGATGACGAGGACGACTATGAAAGCGATAACGATATGCACTACCACCTGTTTTCTCTTGACCAGAAGAACTTTGATATTATCCGGTATACACGGGCCCGGATTGCTCTTAACAAGAGGAGAAAATCAAGGAAAGATGCTCTGAAGCGCACGTTTGACTACGACCTCGCACACATTGTTACAAGCTTGTCACCGTGGGCTACGGAGAGTGCTAACACAGTTTCATCAGAGACGTATCTGGAAAGACAATTCAAGCGAACACTACACACTTTCAAGTCTCTTAAGAAACGGAAGCTTGAGCGGGAGCTGAAGAGACGAGAATTACGAGAAGAAGCGATGAGACAGAAGAAGGCAAACACCATGAGAAACAAAGATACCTTTGGCAACGATTTCGACAACTTCGACGACTTTGATAACTTTGATAACTTCGAGAGTTTTGAGAACTTTGTACAGGGCGATATAAAGGCGGTTTCTGGCGCACAAGACGGAGCACAAGGTGGAGAGCATGTCAATGGCATAGCAGCAGGCGATGCCACAAACACAGACTCCGGGAACCTGGCACATAGCACCCACACCTCGCCAATCTCCGTCATTCCTTTGGATTTCCACTATGGTACTGACCATGTCATCAACCCTACCAACCATTCTGTTAGCAGCCCACCTCAAAACCTCTCTTCGTCCATTCTTAGCCCACCTGCGGTGCCATTACACCAATCCGAGAGCCATGGTGAGTTGGGCTCAGAGCCCCTTCTCTCAGAACCCATCGTCTCAGACGACAGCGAAGTGCTTGATATAATGCTTGAAGATCTCTAGACATCCTGGATCCCTTCTTCTAATGTTTATAAAAGGTTTTTCCACCAATTGACCCCCATTCCTATCAATTGTCCGATAGAATAGCCTGTAGCGTTACGAAGCCCTTGGTCAGCCCATAGCGTTATGCGGCCCTGTCTCACCGTTATGAAGCCCTTTTCCGTTATGGTGCCCTGTCTGTTTCCGTAGCAACGCGCTTCCATCAACTCTTCGCGGAATGCTGGAGAAAGAAAAACAAAAGCCCACAACAAAGAGCGCTCCACACGGCGGCAACGACACAACCGACGGGCGCTTCGCTGAAAAACGTGTTTAAATTGGGAAATAAACACACAGAAGTACGCACAATCACTCTACGGATCACATACCTCTACAATGACCTCGGTGACGCCTCTGAGGCTACCACCGTCCGTGCCGTTCCCCGTGAAGATCTCAACAGTCCATGTTCACAAGGGCCAGCAGGTAGCGCGCCATGAGCCCATTCTCACGTACGCGTACTGGGAGTTCCACGACGTGACATCCACCACTGGCGAGGACTCAGATACCGCTGAGACCAGGACTACTAAGGAAAGGGTCGACCTGATTGGTACGTTTGAGTCTCCTGTGGCAGGTGTTGTTGATGCTATTAGTGTTGCTCGAGGCGACGAAATCGTCGGACCAGACACCGTTGTTGCGAATATTCTTGAACCATGTACCCACTCAATCCAGTTTAGTGGCCTGTGTGCTCTCTGTGGTAAATCCCTTGAAGATGAAGCCGACTACTCTGGATATAAGTACGAGGACAGGGCCCCGATTTCTATGTCCCATGGAACAAGCGACTTGCGAGTTTCAAAAGCTGAAGCTGCGATGGTCGAACAACAGTGGCAGAAAACACTCGTGTCCGAGAAGAAGCTTATCCTTGTAGTGGATCTCGACCAAACGGTAATCCACGCAGCTGTTGATCCTACGATTGGCGAGTGGATGGCAGATGCGACGAACCCAAACTACCCATCGCTCACAGATGTCAAGACATTCGAGCTTCAGGAAGAAGCGTACGATCCACACTCGATTTCTACATCGAAAAATACACGTCATGTGTTTAACAGGCGGTACTATGTCAAGTTACGGCCGGGATTACAAGGGTTCCTAGAACGGGTTTCACAGCGGTACGAACTACACATCTACACAATGGGTACACGGTCGTATGCTAGAGCTGTTGCCAATTGCATTGACCCCAATGGTTCGTTCTTCGCTGATCGGATCTTATCGAGAGATGAGTCCGGTTCTCTAACACAGAAACGTCTGGAACGCCTATTTCCCACAGATACGTCGATGGTTGTGATTATCGACGACCGCGGCGACGTGTGGAATTGGAGCGACCATCTCGTTAAAGTCGTACCGTTCGACTTCTTTGTCGGAATCGGCGATATCAATTCGAACTTCCTACCACGACAGAAGGCGTTGCTTGGTCCAACAAGGCGTAGGGTCTCGCTAGCGAAGCTGGAAGAGCTGGAAGAGTCGTTACAGAAGGGTGTTTCTGCAGAAGATAGTTTTAAAAAACACATTCAAGAGATTAGGGACGAGGCAAAGCACCGGAGGGAGAATGGGAGTGATGATAATGGTAATGGTGTCGCCGATGACGGTAGCAGCAAAAGCAACAGCAACAGCAGCAACAATGACGATGAGGCTGTTCTCTCTGACGAGCAGAACGCTGAGATCATGGCGGCGTGCTCGTCAGAAAGAGAAGCATCGCTAGAGGCTCAGAAAGAGGAGAGGCCAATGGCAAAGCTCCAGAAAGACCTCGAAGCCATTGCATCGAGCCGAGAACGACTACTCTACGACGACGATAACGAGCTTGTTGGTCTCGAGAACGCGTTGGAAAAGATCCAGGAGAAGTTCTATGAGGAACTCGAAAAAAGTCCTGAGAACCCCCCAAGCATCCAGACGATTCTACCGGAGATGAAACGAACGGTCTTTGCCGGACTCAGCTTTGTATTCTCGGGATTGCTACCACTTGGAGAAAACATCAACAACGAGAGTATCGTCGTATGGGTTCGATCGTTTGGAGCTTCTGTCACATCAGAAGTTACCAGGGAGACTACACATGTGATTGCGAAGAACCCATACACTTTGAAAGCGAAACTTGCGATGGCGATCGTTCCAGGGTGCAAGATAATGCACCCAAACTGGCTCTTCGATAGCATGACGAATTGGAAACTTGCGGACGAGAGCATACACGAAGTGAGGTTTGACATGGCGAAACGGCTGCCGGATGTTGAGGTGAGGAGATACTTGGAAAAGCTTGATAGAGAAGCATCGATAACTCCGTCTGTTGCACAGCCCTTGTTACCAGCCGGTGGTGACGATCTTCTTGGAGGTGATATGGACTGGCTGAATGAGGACGATGAAGAAGAACGCGAGCTCTTGTCATCTGATAGTGATGAAGACGGTGGCGATGGTCATGATGATGATGATGATGATGATGATGATGATGATCAAGATGATGATCAAGATTATGATCAAGATTATGACCGTGAAGATGGTGAAGATGAAGACAATGAAGCGAGCCGGGCCACAAGGAAACGGTCGATCGACGGTGATGTAGAGGACGGTTCTAAGAGACGTAGAGCAAATGGTGTTAGTCTTAGTGCTGACAACAATGATAATAACGAGGATGACGTGCGCGATGTCGACGAACACGACGACAATGAACCCGATGACGATGAAGACAAAGACGATGACGATGACGATGAAGACGAGTTTGCAGCGGAGCTCATGCTCGATTTAGAGCAGGATTGACGGGTGAAACTCCTTCTCGAGCACACCCGTGCTTTATAGCGTGTATTAGTACAACTATACGATGGATTATATACCCCTTTTACTGCCAATTGTCGCCTCTCGACAACCGCAGCACCACGACAGTTACCACGGCAGTACCGGGACTCGCGACTAGTTATGAAGGTTGTCGATAATCTACAAACATGTGGTAGAAGACCGGACACAATAACAACTTTGGGCAGATAATTATACGCAACAAATGGCAGCAGATTTTACGCTTTCCGAACTGGTGGACCAATGGTTCGCTGTTGATGTTGTAAGTTCACGTCTCTATTTCTTTGTTTGTGGTAGATGGCAACTCGTTCTTTGAGGGCAAGAAACACGACTAACAACAACGGTTAGAACCCGGGTACAATCAAGGAGATCCGACAACTCCAATTGGAGAACAACACTGAGGAACTGGAGCTAAGACTCCGTCATAGGATCGCATTTGGAACTGCGGGTCTGCGTGCGAAGATGGAGGCTGGCTTCTCTAGGATGAACGACGTTACAGTGCTCCAAGCTTCGCAGGGACTTGCGAGCTATGTTCTCCATCGGCACCAAAGTAAGCATTCGGTTGTTATTGGTCACGACCATAGACACCATTCGAAACAGTTTTCTAGTATTGCTGCTACTGCATTCCTCCTGAAAGGATTCACAGTATACTTTCTAGAGGACAAGGACGACGCCACAAAAAGTGGCAATACAGTTGGTTTAGTCCCCACGCCTGTTGTACCCTTCTGTGTCGATTACTACGGAGCTTCATGCGGTGTTATGATCACTGCTTCTCATAACCCTGCCCAAGATAACGGCTACAAAGTTTACTGGTCCAATGGGTGCCAGATTATCCCACCACACGACCGTGGGATTGCATTGGAGATCGAACACAACCTACAGCCTGTTGCGCGTGCGTTTGAAACGGCTTCCGTGATGTCTGAGTTTGCCAGCTCGGGGATGCTTAAATTCGTTAAGAAAGAGGCTACAGAGAAGTACCTGGAGAAACTGCGAGCCCATGTGAAGACCAGCGTGGAAGATCTGAGGTTTGTCTATACACCAATGCATGGCGTTGGTCTCGAGATGTTTACTCGTGTTGCATCGCTTCTGAACATCCCAAAGGACAACTTCATTATTGCAAAGGAGCAAGCCGTTCCAGATGCTAACTTCCCATCTGTCAAATTCCCCAATCCCGAAGAAAAAGGTGCTCTTTCGCTTGCAATGAGAACCGCCGACCAAGAAGGAATCAGCATTGTAATAGCTAATGACCCGGATGCTGACCGTTTCTCTGCAGCCGTCAAGGTTAAGGGTGTGTGGAGACAACTTACGGGAAACGAGCTTGGTTTTCTTTTTGCAGACCATATTTGGAAGACGTGTTGTGTTCCTGGTGAGAAAGTGTATCTGCTTAACTCTACGGTGTCGTCTCAGATGATTTCATCGATGGCCAAGAAAGAGGGATTTTCGTATGCGGATACGCTTACGGGATTCAAATGGATCGGCAATAAATCCATTGAGGTTGAAAAAGAAGGGTACCGTGTTCCATTTGCGTTTGAGGAAGCCATAGGCTTCATGTTCGAAGGCATACATGACAAGGACGGTATTGCAGCAGGGCTTGTATTCCTCCAGATGGCTCAGAAGTGGAAGAATAGCGGTGCCGATGCTCTTTCCGTACTTCAAGATGGGTTCAGCAAATATGGCTACTTCAAGGAGTACAACTCGTACTACATTGTTCCAAGCCCAGACGTTACAAAGAGCATTTTTGAAGGTATCCGGGCATCTTCCAGGGCGCCGTCTGGATACCCAAAGACTATTGGTCCATATGCTGTAACCTACTGGAGGGACCTCACAACGGGGTTCGACTCTGCAACCACAGACAACAAGCCGTTACTCCCTGTGGATGCTTCTTCAGAGATGCTGACTGTCAAGCTGATGACCAAGAACGAGCACGACGAGATCACACTCACTGCGCGTGGCTCTGGAACAGAACCGAAGCTCAAGGTATATATTGAGGCAAGATCTGAAACAGAGAATGGTGCTGCAGACCTTGCTTCTGCAGTATGGACGACTCTGGAGGACTTCTGGTTTAAGCCTCAAGAGACTGGGCTGGTGATGGCCTGACAGCCCCCTGTGCAAGTACCACAAGACAGGAGTAAAATAAAGGACGTAAAATATAAGACTATGGTGCTAGAGGGCGGAATCTAGAAGACATGGTGAAGTAGGCTCTTGTGAAGTACTTGTGAAGTAGCGGAAGGCCCTAAGAAGGTACTGTGGAAGCCCTAACAAACACAAGAGGGCCACAAAAAGCCCCCCCCTGGTAATCGTACTATCCCAGCCTCCTTCGACGCCCTCTTCAACTATTAAAACAAGTGTCCGTTCCCATTCCTGACATCTCTTCTGCAGCAATAAAGTACTACTAAAATAACTGGGTTCTACCATAGCACTAAAGCGATAGAGAGACCGTTGGTGCTCAGTTCCCTCACCGACAGTAGAGCGTCTATGACTACTTAAAGGCCCGAATATGTCAATATAAATGCACTAATAAAGCACCAAGGTATTAACAGAGCTCAAATAAGGCATTTGGAGTACTACTAGAGCGTCTAGAAAACAGTAAAGAATCACTCCTAAGGCACAAAGAGCGGTTCGTCGTCAGCAACTCTCACCACTAGGAAAGGACTTATAAGTGCCCACTCTCTAAGAAAGCACAGATATAGTTAGAATAAAGCACGAATAAAGTGCTGTCTACGTAAATCAGTAATAAAACACAAATAGGGAACTAGGAAAGGAAAGTACTGGTAAAATACTACAATACTCATACTGAGTCTCATTCCTTGTCTCCGTTCTCATAGCGCTTTGAGACTACCGATAAAGCACCTAGAAAGCACCAGGGAAGTACTACAGTACTCGTAAACTAGTAGTAAATTAGCAGTAAACTACTAATAAACCACTAATAAACCACTAATAAACCACTAATAAACCACTAATAGACCACTAGCAAACCACTAATAAACCACTAGCAAACCCAAGCAAACCCAAGCAAACTACACATGAAGCCCCGAGAAAGCCCTGATAAACCAGTCAGATGACACAAATAGAGCTCTAATACACCTCCAATAAGCCACGACCAGATAAAAGCCCAAGGCACTACGAAAGCACTACGAAAGCACTTACAAGTACCACAAATCAAGCTGGTATCTGGTATAGTCCACTAGCAACACTAATAGGACACCAATGATCCACAATTAAGCACTAGTAAAACAGATAACCCACCCACATGTAACCCACATGGCCCGCTAAAACGTACTTCCGCAGTCCTTCGGAGCCACTAATGGAGCACCAATAGAGCACTCAGACGACACGAATCACCACTCATAAAAGAAGTACAATGTGCCACCAGCATACATGTGAAGCACTAAAATATAAGAGCTCCCGAGGCACCACTAATGGTCCATGGTAAACCACCATGAACGCCTAAACCATTTACGAAGTGCTACGCACAAGGATACCACTCATAAGCCACCACCACAATACCAATGCGATACCAGCAAAACACGGATAAAACACCCACAAGCAAGCTACACAGTGCTAACACAATGCTCTCAGGACACACCTAGAACACTAATGGCCCTATTAGCCCCTAATTACCCACTAAGAGCGTCCGATCTCATCGCGATGCGCCTTTGCGTAATCCGTCTGTCTCGGAGACGGAACGCCGGGTTTCGGGTCCCGCGAAAGGGCTTATTAGGCGTCTCGCTAAGAGCGTCGTGTCGAGAGGCAGTGACTGCCTTGATGACAACCAAAGGGAGGGTCGTCCAAGCTAGAGATACCACGCCAGCAAGTCCGGAAATGTTAGCTTCTCTCCGGAGGCACTTGCAGGGCACAGTTAATGGGCTGCCTATGTACGTTTGGGAAGTGGTTTGGGTTTTTTTGGGGAGAGCCGGAGAAGAAGAGGAAGCAGAAGAGACTTAGAGCTAGGTACTAACGATGGAATAGGACAGCAGACTTCAAGCCTCGACGGGGAACCGCTAAGAGGCAGAAGTTGAGATGGACTGTGTACGGTGCTGCTGCTGTGCTGTGTATCTGGGCCTTGACAAGGATGTTTCTACACAATGATGGTGAATCTGGTGGGCCTCCTGGATATCTCCAGCAACAACAGGTGTATGAGCCGGGGGCCGATAACAAGAACTTTGAAGACGAGGGACTCGATAAGTTCGACGAGGGTGTTGAAAAGTACTTCATTGACCAACAGGGCATTGTCCAGGACTCGCCAGAGTACCAGCAGCTACTCCAGCAGGCTGATAACCTGTACCACTCGTCCGTTGACTACTACGATCTCAACGATTTCCAGGGATCAAAGGATGGGGTCAACGATGGTGACCATGTTTTGCTGTGTGTTCCTCTCAGAAACGCTGAGGATGTGCTCCCGTTGATGTTCAGACACATGATGAACCTCACATACCCCCACGGGCTCATCGATATTGCATTTTTGGTGTCTGACTGCTCCCCCGATGACCACACGCTTGAGGCGTTGTTTGACTATTCCAAGGCCCTACAACACGGAAACCTTTCCACAGTACTTGATGATCTGGATGCTATTAAGCAACAGCAGGGAACAAGCGATCTTCATCTGAAGTACATGGACCCTGACTACATTGAGAAGCGCAACAGGGCGTTTTCTCCTCCGTATCATGAGAACTACAACAAGCCCTTTAGATCCATTCAGATCTTCCGGAAAGACTTCGGACAGGCCATTGGCCAGGGATTCTCCGATAGACACGACGTTAAAGTCCAGGGAATTAGACGGAAACTCATGGGAAGGGCGAGAAATTGGCTTACGGCGAACGCTTTAAGGCCATACCACTCATGGGTCTACTGGAGAGACGTCGATATAGAATTCATGCCGGGGGATATTATCCAATTCATGATGGCGTTCGACTACGATGTGCTGGTTCCAAACGTATGGAGACCGCTGCCTGAATTTCTGGGAAATGACCAGGCCTATGACTTGAACTCATGGATCGAATCCGATGCGGGTCTTGAGCTGGCACAAAAACTTGATGAGGACGATGTCATTGTAGAAGGGTACCAGGAGTACCCTACATGGCGAGTCCACTTGGGCTATATCAGAAACTCCGAAGGGCCTCTTAACGAAGTTGTTGACCTCGATGGTGTAGGTGGTGTTTCCATTTTGGCAAAGGCCCGTATCTTCCGGCAAGGTGTGCACTTCCCTGCATTCACATTCCTTAACCACGCAGAAACAGAAGCATTTGGTAAGATGGCGAAGTCCATGGGGTTCAAGGTAGGTGGCCTTCCTCATTATACCATCTGGCATATCTATGAACCAAGCGAGGACGATCTCAAAGAAATAAGCAGAAAGGAGCGCAAGAGAAGACGTCAGAAGAACGCTGCTGCTAAGATGAAGAACAGGAAAGGTCATTGAATCAGGAATCAGCTAACTGAATCGTTACTAAATGCGTCATTGTTATATTAATGTAATCTCACTCCTCTTTCCGTGTACACTTTATTCCTTGTCTTTTCTAGTTTACATTCATGCTTGGTCCAAACATAGAATAGAGATGCGAATACTCTAATATATGCTTCAAACAAAGTGGATTCTCTTAGTACCTTTCTACAAATACTCTAGCATACACTTCAGACAAAAACAAAATCAGTTATTTTCTTGTATATATTTCTTCTTCAACAAGTCTATTTACGGAAAATTAGACAAACAGCAGTAAACTAAACAAAACCAGTATTATTAGCTCTAGTGATCCTTTCCGGTTTACAAACAAAAAAAGTGAATACAAGTGACAAAATGAGAAGAGCGGCAAAGGAAAATGGAGGAAAGACAATAACGAAAGCAACAAAAAGTTTATATAAAACGATGAACGCAAAAAAAGTCTGTAAAATGCGTGAGGAGGAGAAAGGTGGGAAGGCTAATGGATGAACTGGTGGTCATCACAAAAGAATGGCAACTAATGCAGAAACCATAACAGAAAAGATGGAAATGTTAGCAGCGGCAACGCCGGAATCTTTGTATGATGAAGTAGTGTTTGACGAGTTACTAGCAATGTAGCTTGTAGAGACTGTACCAGTCGCTGTAGCAGCAGCACTGACAGTAGTAGATGTGGAAGTCAAGATAACGTCAGAGTTTCTCGAGGCAAAGCCAATTTTCTGGTTTTCAACATCAAAGTCGGCGTATACCGTCTTCAAGAAGACAGCACCCAGGATCCAGCTATCAACGGTATCAGAATCGACACCTTGGATATTGGAAACACAGTACCCAGCATATGTGGAGTTGGAACTGTAAGCGTCACCCAAGTATTCATCTGGACCAATAGTGAAGTTTGCGCCGTTGAAATCAAAGATGATTTCCAGTGTGGAGTTGCAGAATATGGCAAAGTTTGTTCCATCTGTTATAGAGCCTGGGAATAGCGCATGGAGGTCAAGAGCGTCCTGCTTTGGCAAAGCCAGGACGGTGGTTCCAGAGTCAACAATTGCAATTCTCTCGGTAGTGGTATTCACCGAGTCGATGACAGTGTCTTCGTTGAAAGTGACTTGGAATGCGTCAACATAGACTCCGCTGATGACGATCTGCCAGTATAGCGATTTCGACTCGAGGAGTGGAGTGTAGTGGATGTCACCGGTGTAGAGCTGTTCGATTGGGTCGCCAATGGCGAAGATCCCTGCATTAGAGAGCTCGGACTGGTTGTATGAGCCGACAGAACCAATCGTGATGGAGAATCTCTTAGTGGAGATGGCATTGGAGTCGTAGAGGGCCGAGATGATACTCTCGATGGAGGATGAGTCGTTTGAAGGAAGACCGAATATTCCAGATACCGGATACCTATCGAAGAAATCAGGAACAGAGTTTGCCATGCCGAATCTGAACTTCTGGGTTGTGGCAAGCTTGTTGACAATGATGTTGTCCTCAACAACCTCACCGCTGGCAGTGCCTGTGACATATGCCAATGCGAAAGTAGATGTGGAAGATACTTGAGCTGTGGCAGTGTATACGGGTTCGTCCAGGCACGCTGTATCCTCACAGTCTGAGCCATACACCCACAAGTAAGCCGAGCCAGTATCGATGATCAGAGGGTACTCGACAGTTCCGATAGTTGTGTTGACGAAGTAGCATTCCTTGTACTGGTCGGTTTGGAGAAGGGAAATTCCCGGAATGATGTTGAGGATAGACGAGGACGAGGATGAATTGGAACCTGTCAGCTTGACGGAGACTGGTAAGACGAGGGCCTCTTTGCTTGTGGACGTCAAGCCCTCGAGCTGCTTCTTGTATTCTTCCGGCATTGGCTGGACACTGGACACCAGAATGGGCTCTGAAATGAATCTGTCCTCTACAACCGGCATGATAGCCATCGCAGACGAAACCAAGCTGGCAACAACAGCGCTTAGAATGAGCATCTTGGAGTGTGTTGTGAGCGTTGAAGGATGGGAGTCTAGAGACGCTATGGGCGTCCTTAGCCGATGGAGGGAGGGAGGAGGGGGCAGAGTGTGTGCTCAAGAGCAGAAAGATCGCTTTCTCTCACGCTCACGCTCTGTCTGTCTCTCTCTCACAGGTCTCTCTAGAAGATGGGCAAAGGCAAGTGTGACAGGAAGCCGAAACAAGGAGCTGTACAAAAGGAGGACACCGAGACGGGACTAATGGGCGGTGGGAGCAGAGGTTAGAAGGTAGAGAGGACAACGCTGTGGATAAGCCAGGGACCAGGGAGTGTTGAAAGGGGATGTTTAGGGCCAATGGGCGGTGCTAGTGGAGTCCAGGCACAAGAAGCGTACAAAACACCACACAGCTAGTGAAAAGGACAGTACTAATGGAAGAGCACACAGCAGAAGCAGCAGCAGCAGCAGCAGCAGAACAAGTGGCAGAACAAGTGGTACCCAAGGAGAGGAACAGCTAGCCCAACAAGCTGTGTAAGGCTTTGGTGATGCCCTTCTGTTTTCTTGTTTGTACGAGACTCGCCAGGTGGTCAGTTGGTCGATCCGAATGGGTTTGTTTGGAGAATGCCGTTCGGGACCCACTGGGAATGCCCGCCGCCGCGATCTCTGTGTGAGTGTTTCTCGCTGATGAGCGAAAAGAGGCCCACCACCGCGTGGGGCGGACGCCCAGGGGAAACAGCCCAGGGCGCCAGGAACACGCCAATTGGGGTGGAAAAGGGGGTAAATGGAGGTAAACAGGGCCGGGAAGAACGATTGGAGTGTTTAGAAAACCGTATGACCTCTGCTGGGGGTAATTGGATCCACTGGTGGAAACCCAGAAGCGAGCGATACGGGCGGTGGGTTATGTGCCCTGTCGCCACATGCGTCGCGGAAACACGCGAGCTGCGGGCTCTGAAACACACTTCTGGGCATCGTGGAATGGACGTTTTAGGCCCCTGACGTGGCCTTATTCGTACACACATCGCTAAATAATCCACTAGACCCCTTTCTCCGGTATTTTAACGGTCTTTGTTCCATAATTAATTCTGTGTGGTCGACGACAACGCAAGTGTGCGGTCTCGCGGTTGTCGCGGCAACGCGCAAAAGGTAAACAAACGAGTTGCTGTTTCGAGGAATCCAATCGCATTACCCGATTAGGAAATGGGCTCGGTTGACGTGTTTTCTTTTTCGCGTTACGCGTCGCACGCCGTGGTGTTCGGGTGGTGTTCGGGTGGTGTGGGTTGTCCAATTGTGGTGTCCGGTTGTGGTGTCCGGTTGTGTTTTGTGGTGTCCGGATGTCTTGTTTCGTCGAGGTGTCCGGGTGTCCGCCGGCCCTCCGCTGCCCGTCCCGAGCTCTTCTTTCTACGAGCCGCCTTGGAGGCGTCTTTGTTGTGTCTGTGTCGTGCTTGTGCGTTGATTGTACTGCTTTGCTGTATTTGCTTTTTTATGAGCTGTTCTGCGCTGCTGTTCGGCTGTTTCGTACTGCCCAACGGCTTATTCATGTAGCGTTTCTATGCAATCTATGCAATCTATGCAATGTACGCAATAAGGTCGTGCCAGGCGGGCTGCTTGTGCGCTAGTTTCTCGGTACGTCGCAAGTTTTACACCTCGTTCATTGACTTGCTTGTGGTGCTTGCCTGATGCCTAGGCTGGTGCGTTCGTTTATGTCCCTCGTAAGGGTGCCCTCCTCTAGTACGGGACCGAGCCTTGCTCATTGTGCGCCCACACCCACACACCACTCGTACCTCCTACGACCTCCCTCCGTCGGCCTTAAAAGCGGTCGTGCGCTGAAAGGCCGTTGTGAGCGAGTACAGGGCTGGCCGGAGAAGATATGAGAACCCATTGAGCACTGAGACACCACTCATGGTTATCCAATAGCTGGCCAGCGTTCAAAAGTTGAGCTGTTCTTGGTGGTACTCTCTATGTGGCATCCGGACACCACATGTGGAACACCTGGACACCATATTTGGGGTGCGGTCCTTGAAGCGTATTTAAAAATATATGGACTTTGTTCGAAATGAAAGATGAGATCACAGTGGAGGTGTTTCCATAGTATATTAAAGGTTCCACTACTCTTTATCCCTAAATGCGAACCTATTTTGGTGTAGTTTTTTGACAGTGTACATGGATCAAGATTTTACGACCGAAGTGTATGATACGTATTTCCAGGTGTTCTAAGGATGGACGAACTACCGTCTACAGACTCCAAACAAAGCACTAATGCCATTATCCATAGCCAAAGGCACACATATAAATAGACCACATCACATACACTTAACATATCACTCCGTGTAAGCGCCTAGTGATGATTTCTATACACACTTATCAATACCCAGTAATCTTTCCTAGGTGGTCCAGGAGTCTGTGAGTGCTCCAACCAAAAGACTCTCTAGGCAGAGGGCATAAGGCGGCCCTTCAACAGAGCCCGTCGCTCGTAGGCAGAAGCCAGCACGCAGCACGCAGTAAAACCAGTGAACACCATGGACCGTACTGAAGTTGAGGAGCCATGGAAGGACCCACACCGGTGGCCACACTCCATTCTCTCTCGCGGGAACGATGCTGGTGATCCTCGCATGTCTTCCTCTTACACTATCCTTTTCCTCGCACTACTCAGCAGCACCGACGTCTAACTGTGCCTCTGCCTACACGCCTCTGCCTACGCGTCTCTGCTTACGCCTCTGCCTACGTCTCGGGCCACTGCGGACGCCGCTACCGACGCCGCCTACGTCCACGCCGCCTACGCCCATGCCAAACCACCAGAACAACGAAAGGCAGAGCCGATGCTAAGAATAGTTTTCGTAAGAACAGTTCTTGTAGCCATACACCACCATACACGGACATACGCGGCCGTACCGGTCACTCCCTGCCACTCCCGAAACACAGCCTAGAGCTGTTATTGTAGGCTCTTGTTCTCTGTGCTGTGCTCTGCGATCTTCCATGGTCTATGTGCTTGTCTTCCTCCGCCTTTCCCTCGACCAGACCCAGAGCCTGAGCTACCAGCACTGTGTCTCCCAATTCCAGTTCCATCTCCAGTTCCATCTCTAGTTCCATCTCTAGTTCCCAATTCCCTCTCCAGTTCCCAGTTCCCAATTCCCAATTCCTATTCCCAATTCCCATTCCCATTTCCCATCCCAATTTCTCTTTCCAGTTCCACCATCTCTTCCTTCGCTTGGCACTGAGTCTTCTAGCCGAAAAAAAAAACTTTAAACTCACACACATCTCACGATAACGCGCGCCGTGACTCACAACGCCGGGATTACGCGGGTGTGCGCCTTTGGCGTTGGCGTGGCTGCCCATCTCCATCGCACCAGCTGTACGTAATCGCCACATCCCGGGGACCCCTGGTGCATAGGAGGGCCGGGGCCGGGGCCAGGCTCAACCCAGGCTCGGGGCGTCACGGCAGGGAGGCCAGCAGCTAGTAGGCGGTAGGCAGAAGCTGTGTAGGCGTCGTGGCAGGGAGCAGGAATCACCGAGCAGCGAACAAGGCGCAGGCTATGGGCTCCAGACGCCCCGGAGATTGCTGACAAAGAACCCATGACTCAGAGCCCGCGATCTGCGAGGGCGATGGGGTTGCTGGTGATCGAACATCGTAGAACATCGTAGAATGCTGGAGCACGTGAGCCGTTTAGCCCATCGCTATCGTTTAGAGGAGGGTTGCGGATGGTTGTGGAAGGTTTTGGAGTATTGTGGAGTATTGTGGAGTATCGTGGAGTATCGTAGAGTATCGTAGAACGTCGTAGAATGTCGTAGAATGTCGTAGAGAACGCCACGGAGATTGGGGACGTAGGAGTACCGTAGGAGTACCGTAGGGTGAGACCAGGGCCAGGGCCGGGGCCTGAGAACTACACAGGACAAACAGGACAAGCAGGACAAGCAGGACAAATAGGATATATCATCAAGGTAGACGAGACAAACACAAACACAAGCACAAAGGCTGGGACGGAGACTGAAGCTAGGGCCGGTGACTAATATCCGTGATCTGCACTACTCACACCGATCCATCAACAAAGGCACCTACCCCATCCCATCCCATCCCATCCCCATCGTAGCGTGTGATACTCATCGCCAGGGTCCTGTGAGACTCCGTGCGATACCGTGAGACTTTTTCCGTGGAGTTAGAATGGCGTTAGCGTGGAGTTGCGCTATCACCGCCAGTGTCCGGGCTCATCGTCGTCGTCCCGGGCTGGTCCCCGGAGATCCCCAGCACTGTTCGGTCCCGGGTTCCTTTCCCGGCCCCTTGGCGCCCTGCCCGGCCCTTTGGGTCTCCTCTCCGCTCGCTAAGACCGTTGGCGGAGGTTTTGATGATTCACACCACGCTGGGCAGCCCGGGCACGCAGTATAAAGGCATGCCAGCCGCACTTCATCTCTCGGTTAGCACATAACGCCAAGCCAGCAGTGACACACAAATAGCAACCTTCTGGGATACTGGAAGGTTTGAAAGATACTGGAAGATACTGAAAGTACTAAGAGTCACTAAAAGCCACTAAAAGCCACTAAAAGCTGCGGATAGCACAGCAGGCCACGGAATCTGCGAGAGGTAATCGCAACCACACAGACAGCCACAAGACACTACCAATCTTAACCTCGTACATAGCTATAATGCCACAGGACAAAGATAACGCCCATGCTAAACACAGAGAACTCATGGAGCACGGGGAGAGTGGTGAGCATGGAGAACACACAGAAGCCCCTGAGCACACACAGGAGAACGTCGACCTCTTGACAGAACATGTAGACTACACAACAGCGCTGCTGAAAGAAGACCGCAGAAGACAATGGGCCCAGGAGCTCATGAGAACCCATGGCCAGCTCAGCAGCAACGCTGTAAGAAGAGGATTCATCAACGACGACGAGTTCAGAGACTTCGGCCCAGCTGCTAACAACGATGTCTGGTTTGATGTGCTTCCATCGTTCGAGATGTACAGATCACTCCATGAACCGTCGTCGTCCAGGGTCTCTGAAGAACTGCCACCGGGGTACGTCGCAGAACAGTGCGAGGGCCAGTTCACAGTGCCTGGTTCGCCAATGCTTACACATACATCTACTACTGAGTCACACTCGTCATCGGTTTCCACCTATTCGACAGATGCGTCCTCTTCCAGAACGGGCTCCTTGGCGATGACGGGTTCGTCCTTTTCATACGGCTATGACGAATACCCAGAGTCCAACTTTTCAGACCCTGCCAGTGCTCACAAGCTGCCGAAGGCCCCGGTGAGCCCACTTCTCTCTGTGGACATCTTCGTCACAAAGAATGCTCCCCGTCTAAACGAGAAGCCCGAGCTCGAGTCAATGCTGAAAGAGTACACTTCTGGAGACGTTCTTCATGGATACGTCGTCGTCAATAACGCAAGTTCGGAGCCGGTGCCATTCCACATGTTCTTCGTTACGCTCGAAGGTGTGGTGTCGGTCATCGAGAAAGGTGATAAGAAGATGTACACCCGCCGTTTCTTACACATGATTGATCTCAATGCATCGTGGTCGTATGGATGCATCTCACCCTCTTGTAATATCCACTACCAATACGGCGACAAGGACTGGGATGGATGTACTCTCGGTCTCACTGAGGACCGTATCTTGAGACCCAGAACAAAGTACAAGAAGTTCTTCACCTTCAGAGTCCCATACAACTTGCTGGACAACACTTGCAGACATGGCCAAGAATTGCACACGCTTCTTCCTCCTTCTCTTGGCGTGAACAAATATGAAAAGGCCGGAAAGTACTCCTCCATTGATATCAATGACTCACTCGGCTATGGTCACACAGGTCGACGTGGATCACCGGTCTTGACACGGGATATCACTAATGGTACTATGAGTGTCAACTACAGCATCAACGCTACTCTTGTCGGAACACATCCCACAAGGACCAACCCAAACGGAACTCCAACGTCTGCTATTCTAATAGATGAAGACTATGCACTGAGATTCATTCCTTTCGGTTTTGCTGTGCCGTTGCTATATTCGATGGATGCTGTGAACCGCTTGAAGAGATCTGTCGAGAGTTCTCTCAAGAACGCTGAGAGAAGGCTTATGCTAAGTATTGAAGGAAACGAAGAAGCTGTGTCGAGGCTCGACAGGGAGGTCAAACTAGAACAGCTAAGTCTTGAGAGTGAAAGCTCCAACGAAATTGCGAGCTGCTTCCCTTTGAGAAACACAGAATTTGCGACGCCTGATCACTCCAAAATCGCAACCTCTCTGAAGTTTGTTCCTATAGCAAAGAAATCACTCTTTGGCAAGACAGCTACAACCTCGAGTGAAAGTGGTATTATAAACATTGTTACGAACATCCCAAAGGATGGTTTGCCTTACATTTCTCCTTCTTTGATCCGGAAGACCAATGAGGTGTCAAAGCTGAATGGCCTGGAGCTTGCCAACTATGACTCCATGAATAACGCACTTCACGCAGATGAAAAGAAGATGTTGACCCATTTAGTGTTCGACATGAGCTTCACTCCCTCCGATTTGGCGTCGATGAATGCTGCTAATCCTCCCGAGTTCAGCCAGATCGTGTCCAAGCTGGTAATCGTCAATGCCTACTCGATAACATCGATCCCAATCAAACTTTCGACGGATCTCTTTTTGAACAACTGTGAAGGGTTCCATCAGCTCAAGTCGGAATTCGCAAAGTACGAGTTACAGCTGTCAAAGCTACAGAAACAGTTTGAAGAAGGTGGATGCGATGATTTCGCCAAGTATGTCGATAAGTCTGTGGAGGAGGACATAAGGGCCATGAAGAACCTGAAAGCGGATGTTTCGGTACATGCGGTTTTCAAGAACAGGCCTGGAGAAGATGAAGGGTGGAGAAAGGATGCACAAGGTCGCTGGACTAGACGACTAAAGCTGGACCTGGAGTTCAACAACGCCATTAGAGAGACGCTTGTGCCTACGTTCCAGACGTGCCTGCTATCCCGAATCTACTGTATCCAGACAGAGTTCAAGTTCAAGAACTGTTCCAAGGTGGGCATTGTTCGGGTGCCTATTCGTCTTAGATGGTTCGATTAGGACCCCGTACGGTATTTTGGTCCCGATGTCTCAAATTATATCCGCTTCGCAGACACGCCGGTCCCAAACACTCCACTTTGGAGAGATTCCAAGAACAAACACAGGTCAAAGACAAGCTACATAGCTGCGGAAAGTGGTCGTTTATATTATAAGTATATAAAAGCAAGAACAAAAAAAAAAAAATCCAAAAAAAATATAGAGCAAATAATTCATTCATGGCTTCGTCAAAACATCGGGCAGGTCGTCTTTCTTCACGGTATGGTCGAGACGGCCATAGCCATTGTACCCTCTCTGCTGGTGGAACACCGGTAATTCCGAGGAATCGCACTCAGCAAGCTTTTTATTCAGGTTTGTCAACAGAGGGAATCCCCGGTCGTCTTCTTCGTCTTCTCTGGTAGATTTTTTCTTCTCATACAGGTTCTTCTGCAGCTTATAGAGCTCTCTGATCTGTTTGAACTCCTCGGGTTTTCTCTTTGGTCCGTGCCGTTTGAAGGTGATATGTGCGTTGAGATGGTTTAGGGTGCCGTAGCTGTTACGGCATCCTTTGTAATTGCAAGCATATAGCCGTACCATCTCGTTAGCTTTGCGGCGTGGACGTTTCTTACGAGGCAGCTTCAAGTCCTTCGACGCAAGTGTGTACGCCATAGGCGGAGGTATCATATGGTGGTGGGGATGGTGCTGAGAAGTGATGGCCAGACTCTGTTGCTGGTGTTGGTGATGCTGATGATGCTGGGATTGATGCTGGTGATGCTGAGGTGTAGCAGGTAGAGGAGTGGTAGTAGGAGGCGGTGGCACGAGAGAATGTGGTACGAGAATCACATCGTGCGGTAGAGCAGGAGGAGGAACAACAACTGCTGGGGAACCAATGTACTGGGCCATCGACGATGGAGGCAGACAGCATACGGACGAATCTCTCGAGATGTTCCTTTCGGAGAATGTTGGGGAAGGACGTAGAGATGGAAGCAGTAGCTGGTGGTCCGGATAGTTACCCTGCGGAGGGATCGTGAGCCCAATCGTCAGCTCCTTGATTGAAGGCAGCCTCACCTTATGTTCCTGGGGCATCACATCCGTCATGTTTTGCTCTTTTGATATCTCCTTGTTTTTGTTAGCACTTCCCTCGGGAACCCACGTACCAACACCTTTGGTCCGTCACTCCCGGGTGCTTTAGTGGCTCCCGGCCGTCCTTTATACCTGTTATTGCTAAAACCCAGGTTTGCGGCCGTTGACGTAATCGACACTGCGGGATGAAATCATCGGAGGACCGTTTTCGTTTTTTTTCTTTTCTGTTTTATAATTACGGTTTATTATTTTTTTTCCCACTTCTTGTCCTTCTTCTGTGCTGTTTTTTTAGTGTTTGTGCTACTGCACGGCTATCGCCAACGGGGATTGCTGCAATCTCGGCACTGCTCAGAAGACTGCAGATAGGTATTGAGCCACCTCTTTCACCATCGACGTGAGAACTCACAACCTCTCACAGGGATCGTGGCCCTCTTGTCTCCGGCTATTACGCGATAAACAAGACTCCCCTATCCCAACGCCCCTCGGCCAACGACCCCTGCGATCGTGCCCACATCTACGCTGGAGGCCCACGCAGCGTGACGCAAATGGACGCAAATGGACGCAAATAGACGCACACCTACGTGTTCCAACGCACAGCGGCGCATATGTCATGCACATTTATGCGCGACGACCAGCGGGAAAAAAACTGTGCCTTAAATCGGTATGCACACGCAAAAAGAGCAAATGAGTGCGATCTGCTAAAACAAGGCGGTGGTAGTGTTTGGGAAAGGGGGGACTGTGGGAAGGGGAGAGGTTTTTAGTGGGAATGGGGTGTGAGTACGTTGGCGAGGTGAGGGGTAGGCAGTGCGTGTGTAGCCCGGAGACGTGGTTGGGGCCGGGTTTGCGGAGTTGAAGGGCGGAGGCTCGAGGACGATCAGAGATCTTCGGTTGCGGTTCCTGGATTGCACAGGCGACCGCGCATCAGCAAACGAAAAAAGGGTATGTCGACACGCAGAATAACAAGGTGTCACAAGTTGGGATCCTTCTAAGTGGAATAGCGTGCGTGCGGGGACCCGGGGAGCGTTGGTGGCCGAGTGGGCGGGAGTGGTGAAGGCATGGGGCAAGAAGCGGGTGGTGTTAGTGGTGGTGGTGGATGTGGAAGCGGTGGTGGTGCTGGCTAGTAGTAGTTGCCGTGGCCAGATCCCAGTAGCAAAGAGACAGCAAATCAGTCTAGAGGAAGATACAGCAGGATACAGCGAGATACAGCAAGTGCCAGAGCTAAAGATAGAGCGGAGTGGAGCAAGGAGCAAGTTTGAGCTAAGACCGTAGCAAGTCCTTAGAAGGTTTAGGGGAGCAAGTCTAGAGTAAGTTTTAGAGTGTCATTGCAGGCGATTTAGAGTATGGTTAGAGTCAAAATTAGAATGAGATATGAACAAAAAACACTACTGGAAGTCAAAGACACAGCGATCTGCTTGCATGGCAAACGCAGAGACCAAATCTTAAGAGATTAGACAAAGATCCGAAACGGGAAGTAAAACACACAAAAAGGAAAACTTAGCCATAATTAAAGATACAGACACTTATCAATACAGTTTGTAAAACACAGCAAAGCACAGAGAGCGGGAGCAACAAAATTTGAGGTTCGCTCAGAAAAAAAACTTACCCTTATTGTTGGGCGATGAAAAACAACAACAACAGCAACACCCTCACAAATAGAACTGGTCATCCTGTTTATAATCAAACAGCTTCCAGAACTCGTCCTGGCTAGAAAGCATCTCATGAGGAACGTCGGAAAACCCTTTCATCGTAGCATCACTTAGCATGTCCAGTCGAGGAAACATAGGCTCCGCAAACTCGCTATTCTGGTACATCATACCGTGAGTCGCTGCGGCAGTCGCAAACGGATCCATTGGAACGCCGTTGAATGGTTGCTGAAGATAGGGATTCGCCAGAAATGGTCTCATGTTGTTGTTTATCGCCATTGCGCTCATATCCGCCGGATAAGGTTGAGGAGCGGAATTCTGAACGGCGTCAGGGTGAGGGGTCTTGCCATTGAAAAAGTTAGTCAAATTAGGTACTGAATTAGAAGTTTGCAGTTCCGGACGAGTAACACCACCTTGTACTTGCTGTGATTGATGCTGTCGCATCGCATTCGATGCTTCCGATACCGTCTTCGCAATCGAGTAAGCCGAGGACTCTTCGTTAAGACAGTTGAAGACATCCTCGTTCTTGGCAAATGTGGTCAAGTAAAAGTGCAACAAGAGCCTGGTCTTTAGTACAATATGGTTGTTCTTGTACGTATCAGAACAAATCTTCATCTTATCCAGAAGCTTCTCAATTAATCCCAAGTCAAAGTCATACTTCAACGCATTACTCGTCTTCAAAAAAAGGGCAAAACAATACATCAACCTCCCAAAGATCATAAAGGGAACGTTGTTCATCTCTTCTGGAGACATCGACGAAAACGTCTCGATGCAATCTATGGTTGACTGGAGACACTTTAAGGAAACCACTTTTGACGGAAACCTCGAGTACAAAAATGCCTCAATAGATGAAGTGAACGCGTTGATGACGTTGTAATCCATGCTACTCGGTTCCGACTTGAGTGTCTCAATCTCCTTCATAAAGTGCTGGATCAGAGGGTGATTATCTTGATCCTGATTGCTAATAAACGTCTCGATGCTCTCCATCAAAGATGTCAGCTTTGCCATGACACCAACAGTCTTATACTTGACATCAGGGGATGCCCGAAGCAGTTGACAGCACTCTTCTAAATATGGAGACCAAGTCACAGGCAACTTTCTTCTCAAAAATAGCATATAGCTAGTTGACAGAGAGTACACCAACAACACCAAGGAACGATATTCCTCCTTCTGAGGCTCTTCAAGTACCATTGATCGACGGAAAGCACCATCATTCTTATTGACCACATAGTAGGGGCGTCCCGTGAGTCCCAAATCGTGAACAAGAGAGATGCACAACCCACTAAAGATATGATACCGACGGTGGTGGAACATTTCAGGCGCATTATACCACACTGTTTGAAGTAACAGTGATTTCAACAGGTCCATGCTCTTGTTACCAATAAACATCACTTCATTCAACAACTGTTTTTGAGACAAGTTGAAGATTTGCAAATTTGTGTGGACATCCTGTCCACCTTCTGTAGGACGCAGCATACCGACAACAGCCATCAGCGTATTGAGCAATATCGGATGTTCTTTTCTCAGGGAATCAAAGTCTTCGGAGACATAAACAAAAGGATATTTATTGTATATGACCGTCTGATACACATCTAGCCTTATTCTTGCCTCTTCTTCTGTTATTAGCCCTGCCTGAATGATGTCAACATTTTCCGTTGCCAATGCTGCAACTCTAGTTTGGTTTGCCGACGTCACAGCAGTTGAAATATCATGAAGTTTTTTAGGGCCAAATTTCTCCTCGATTAGCTGGGCTTTCATGATCCTGTTCCTCTTTTCCTGCTCAAAATCTTCGTTCTCGTTCGAGAACTCCCCGGGTGTCAAAGACTGTGGCTTCAAAACAGATGACCGTGTGGTAGAAGTGTTCTGTTTCACTTGGGGAGAGTAGCTTTGGAAAGAACCAAAATGGGCAGACCGTGTCACTGGAGAGCTATGTGCTTGAGAACTCTGGTCACTAGATTGGGAGACCGGCGAACCGCTTTGTTGTAGCTGGGATGTCAATTGTTCGAGTCGAAGTTCCAGCTCGGCAACTCTCTCTTCCGGCTTCTTCTTCTTCCTCTCCATAGGAGGGTCGATCTCACATACCCTCTTGGTCTTAAGACACCGTACACAGGGAGAAGACATGTTCTTAGGGTCGGAAGGGATGCACTTGACCTTGAGTGAGTGACATGATTTGCACGCAACTGCTCTTCTCTTGGGCTTCCCACCGTTTTCCCTGTCAGAACTGCTCTTTAGAACAGTCCGTAGTCTCTCCTTGCTCTCCATGGGCGTCTCGTACTTCCACAAATTAATCACAGTGCGTAGATCCTGTTGCTATACTATAATCGATCGATAGCCAAGATACCCTTCTGGGACTATGGCAACTCGGGAAAACACAAAAGTGAGACAAAGAGCAGACGTCGTTTCACTAATCCCAGTCAAATCTCCAGCGAAGCTTGGAAATGGGGGAAATAGTGTCCAGAACAGCTGAGCGAGTAGAGGTAACGGCTGTTAATGTAACCGGGTGTTGATATTATGCCACCCAGTGGTGTCTTCGGTTCGATGCTCTCGGTTTGACGCTTTCTTCAGCCGCTTTGCTATGGAGCTTGCTCCTGGCTCTCGCCCTTCGGCATCGTCACGGCTTACGTAAGCGTATAGCTGCAGCTTTCAACAACTGTAAAACAGTATCTAACAAGCGAATAAAATAGTTAGCAATTATAAATACAATAGCAAATGGATATCTGAATGTTACACTCAATGCCCTTTTAGTTGGGATACAGGTATTATGTTTTCTTTCTCTTGTTTCCTCTTTTTTTTCGCTACTTCTTAGTAGCACCAGCTCTATTGTGTTGCATGTGGCTCTGAACCAAATGGCCCGCAGCCAACGCTGAACACAATGAAAGCTCACCAGCAAGAACAATGGAGGCGATGATCTTGGCGAGCTGGCGAGCATTCTCACCAGGAATGGCAGCAGGACCACGTACACCCAAAAGCTCGAGCATTGCGCCTTGTGGGTCCAAGATGGTGCCTCCTCCGATTGTACCAACCTCGATGGACGGCATAGAAACAGAGATTTGCAAGTCACCAGAGTCGGTTTCTCTCATCAAGGTGATACAGTTGGATGACTCCACATTCTGTGCAGGGTCCTGACCAAGAGCCAAGTACACGGCTGTCAACAAGTTGGAGGCCTGGGCATTGAAACCACCGACGGAGCCCGCCATGGCAGACCCAATCAAGTTCTTGTTGATATTTAGATCAACCAATGACTTTACATCCGTTTTCAATACCTTCAGAACGCTGTCTTTCGGAACAATGGCTTCAGCTACAACACTCTTACCACGGCCTTCAATCCAGTTGATTGCCGCAGGCTTCTTGTCAGTACAGTAGTTACCTGAAACAGAAACAATCATCATGTCATCCCATCCGAATTCCTCAACCATTTGATTCAACGCAAACTCAACACCCTTGGAAATCATGTTCATACCCATGGCATCACCAGTAGTAGTTCTGAACCGAATGAAGAGCAAATCACCTGCCATAGCAGTTTGAATATGCTGAAGACGGGCAAATCTAGAAGTGGAGTTGAAGGCTTTCTTGACAGTGTCCTGGCCTTCTTCAGAGTCAAGCCAAATCTTACAAGCACCAGCTCTGGCAAGAGAGCCGAATCTGACACATGGACCACGGGTCATTCCATCTTTCGTCAAAACAGTAGTGACACCACCACCTGAGTTGATCGCCTTACAACCACGCATAGCAGAAGCAACCAAGCATCCTTCAGTAGTGGCCATTGGGATATGGTATGGTTTACTGTCAATAATCAAAGGACCAGCAATACCCACAGGGATAGGTGTATAGCCGATGACATTTTCACAGCAGGCACCAAAGACACGATCGTAGTCATAGTGTAAGTAAGGCAATTTGCCGGTCTCAAGAACTGGAGCATCGGCAAGCTTTGCAATAGCTTTACGACGAACAGCAACGGCTCGAGTGGTGTCACCCAACTGCTTTTCCAAGGCATACAAAGGCAACTTACCTTTAGTAACAAGAGCGACAACCTCCTCATTCTGGAGAGTCTTAGTCTTACCGTCTTTCATAATTTGTACAGTGTCTTCCAGTGGACGCAGTGGCTGCTCAGACTCACTGTCGGAAGACTGGAGAATTTCGGAGGTTTTGGTGTTTTCATCATCCTTTGGATTACTAGGAATAGTTGGTGTAATAGGGGAGACCGGTTTCGAAGGCTTGGTGACTTGCTTCTTCGACTCAACATCCTTCCCAATGGAAGAGGTATGAATACGAGCAGCATTTAACAAGTATACGTTGATGGATACAGAAATGGCAAATGCAAAGAGGACAACCTTGGAGATGTATCTGTCACGAATAGCAACACTAATATGGGAAACTGTAGCTAAAATGATGTTCTCGATACGGATTGCCAATTTCTCTGGAAGGAAGAATCTTGTTTCGTGGAGAACTACAAGCGTACCCTTGGACTGTAATGGAACATGATCAGCAATAGTATCGTAGAAAGCAGTTGACTCAGCGAAATCAACGTGGTTGAAGTCGTCCAGCCAGGCAGTTCCAAGACCAAAGAGATGCAAACCAACCAAAAGAATAATCGACATAAATTTGGCAAAGACAACCAAGGTGCTAGAAGATGAGTCGTGGTGGAAGCCATCGGATGTATTGGACTTGAGAATCTCATCAACGGTGCTTCCAGTCAAGCCATCTTCTTCCAACGCCTGCTTTAAAACAGCCGATCTGTGAATGAGGTTGATTTCCAACTTTAAGGCCAAAATACCAGAGTAGAAAGTAGCAGTGGTAAACAGATCAAAGAACAAGATGCTAGCACCAAGAATGCAGAAATTTTTGAGGCCCTGCAAGTGAGGAGCATAAATGGAACAACCGACAAACGCAG
Organism: Petasospora xishuangbannaensis; assembly: GCA_030585085.1. Lineage (NCBI taxonomy): Eukaryota > Fungi > Ascomycota > Saccharomycetes > Phaffomycetales > Wickerhamomycetaceae > Petasospora > Petasospora xishuangbannaensis. The sequence goes on along the minus strand of JAJMBV010000010.1, from coordinate 2,477 downwards.
CTATGACGAGAAGGTGGTCACGAAGAAGTGGAGCACCTTGTTCTTTCAATGCGTGGTAGAGTACATATGCCGAGCCGTGCTTAATGTAACTTTTGTCATTGGACTTCTGCAACACTTTCTGGGTCAACAGGAGCTTGTGGTTAAAGCCAATGGTAGCAACAAAGAATGGGATTCCTTCAGACAAGCTGATGAGGGTAATAGTGCACCCGAGGTATCTCGTGGTAGTGTACAATGCAAAGAGGAATGCAATCAAAGAGGAAACCAAGCATGAGAATGCCAGCCAGAATTTGGAGCCAAGCTTTCTCATTCTGATGAATAGAGAGATGAACGTCCAGTACATGGCAATGTAGGCGATGGTGACCATGGCGATGTCGAAGGTCTCAGCACCCTGGATCAACTTCATTACCTTCTCGTAGCCACGCACAGCCAAGTCGGAGTACTTGCCCAACTTGGCATGGAAGTTGCGGTAATGCCAGACGGTTCCATCGGTAGCAGTGATATGCTTCGAATTCACAAGTTTTGCAGAATCAGGGCCTTCGGGAACAACAACGAACCTGACAGCATCGTTGCCGTCTTGTGTGAAGCTATCAAGAATCTCCGGGATCTCATGGTCGCCGGCCCTGCCAAACTCGAACGGAACAACGTCGTAGTGCGTGGTATCAGCCGGGACCTTGGCAAGATCATCGATCTGAATCCAAGACTCGGCGACAGAGCCGGCAGCACGGTAAAAGTACGTGATTCCCGTGGTCTCCTCACCATACGTCGCACCCTCGGTGATGTAGTAGAGCTCGACAATGTTAAGGTAACACACAGCAGCCGCTAACGACGTTACCACAATAGTATGGATCGGGTGCCTGGCTGCCAGCTTTCCCACATGGGCCACTTGCGTGGCCAGGAACCTGAATGGCGCGTCCAAAAGTGAGCTCATCTGCTAGGCTTGTAGCTAATGGGTCTGGAGATCGACGACGACACCAGACAAGCGATGAGGCAAAGGCCCGAATTGCAGCGCTTCCAACAGGCGGCTGACGGCAAAACTTGGTGGAGGGAACCCTGTGGTACTGAGGTTCTCCCTGTGCGCTTCTCTAGGCTTCAGCACGTCTCGTCCTGGTTTTACAAGCGCTTGTTTGGATCCTCCTCACTCCTTGGCCCTCTCCTTTGTTCGAACCGCGCGCTCGACTTTTCGTGATCTGGCTGTGTGGCCAGGGCGAAAAAAAAGCTGGCCACACCGCCAAAATTTTCGAGGGTCTCGCATGTTGGGTCGCGGAGGGCCTGAGGAGGGGAAAAGGGGACTGGGGGACTGGGAATGGCCATACAAACGGGCATGTTGAGTCCCCAAAGCTAGGGACGGGCCTGGACGGGCAATGGCGGACATCCACAAGGGTCAATATAGGGTTATATTAGAGGCAATGGAGGCACAGTGGGTCCAATTAACACGTCTATGTGCCATTCAGGGTGTATGTGAGTGGAGAATGGCATGTGAATGGAAGAGTGGGCGCATGCGACTGGAAAACTGAGAGAGAACTGGCACTACAGTAGCCGGTGACCTCATTGCTAAGACATCGCAGAACCAAAACAGATAGGCTTTGGGCCATGCCAGCCAGCTCTGGGCCCAGTTCGGAGCCTGCTTCTCTGTTCTATTATCCTAGCTCCCTTCCATCTCTTTCTCGGAGCCTGGTTCTGCTAGCAGGCTCAGAGGTCGTCTGGGGCTGCGACTAACTAGGTGGTAGAGACGTATCGTCTTCCCAGAGTGACACAAAACCAAAAAGCCTATAAAAGGCGAGTTCCCGTTTTTTTCACTCTCTTTCTTCTACCAATCACTTTCTTTCCTCAGCAACAAGTCCAATGACTCTCTAGCACAGTCTGGGAAGTAGTCTAGTTCTCAGGACCACTGGTCACAGAGACGTATCGTCTTCCCACAGTGACACAAAACCAAAAAGCCTATAAAAGGCGAGTTCCCGTTTTTTTCACTCTCTTTCTTCTACCAATCACTTCTCTTCTCTTTCCATTATATCAAAGACTAACCCTTCACTGTCTGGAAAGTTCTAGGGATCCAGAGCAGCTCGTCACGATAGCCAGATTTGCCAAGAAAGTCGGTGGCTTCTTATCTTCATATATTCAAGAACCACACATTTACTTACGTCATCACCTTACGCATGCTATGCACAATATGCATCTGACCACCTACAGACGGGTAGGTGGTGCGGTGTGCTTGTTGTGGACTGGTGTGTTAGTGTCCTTAAGCATTCCCCTATTGCTGATGTCTTGCTTAATTGTTGATGTTGATCTCTGTCGTGTTATGCATCTGTCTACGTTGTCTACTCTCAGTTTGCATACGGTCGGGTGTGTGAACTGTTTTGTATTCATCTTGGACTTGTGTATGAAGTAACTTGATGTCTTCCTCTACTATCGATGTTGATATCTTCCTTCATTGTTTATGTTGATGTCGGTCACCTTATTCATGTGTCTACGTTGTCTAC